>JAXGGA010005229.1:0-80117 GCA_038373865.1 Uloborus plumipes
ATGGGGGCAGGGTTGTCATTTCGTCCACTTTTTTGCAAAAAGTCCGGGACGCCGGAAGAAATGGACGAAATGGACAAAATTGGACAAAATGGAAGAAATGAAAAAAAAAAAAAAGTTTTTTTTTCATACGTTTGATGTATAAAAATGTTATGATGTACAATTAGTATCTCTCTTGCATTACCTATTTCCCAAAATAGAATGATGATATCATGCAAAAAAAAAAAGAATGGCAATTAACCCATTGATTTTTAACTAATTTTAGTTGAAAGAAATAAAATTTAGCATAGTGAATAAACTATTGAGAGTAATTACATTATAATAAAGTAGACAAATAGAAAAAAAAAGTTTTTCTTAATACATATTTTTAAAAAGAAATTAAAGTGTGCTGTCACCTTAGATATTTATTTAACACATTACAATCCCTTAAAAAGTAAACTTTATATGATATTTTCTTACAAATTCTATGGTTAAATTTTGTTTGAATTAAATATACATATAAATGTATATCATTTGTATTTGAAAATACATTAGATGCTACAAGAAATATTGGTTTAATTTTGATTCATTTGGTCATTTTACGTTATATTTTTTTGAGGATTTAATGAATGTTGCCCCGTTGCAAAATATTTATGTACACAGCATTGTTTTATGGATAGATTAATGTTATTATAGGAACATATTTGATTTCATGGCAAAATTTTCTTTCTTGACATCAAATAATGTTTACTTCACAGGGTTTTTTATATTTTGAGACTAAAACCTTTTAAAATTTTCATTTCTACTTTTATATTTTATATACACTTTTATTGTTGGCAATGAAACTCCTTCACAAAAAATAAACATCTTAAAATTATTTACTGCTGATAAGTGCTCTCGTAAGCATTAAATCTTATCGTTAATATTCATTTATTTTATACAGATACAGATACTATATTTTTATAGTATCTGTTGTTTATTAAATATTTGTTGGTATACATATGAGCTAATTTTGACAATAAAACTAGTACCTCATTGAAAAAAATCAATATTTTATAACATTGCAACTTTGGATTTTTTAATCAAGAACTGTCATTTTCTTTAAAGTGGACAAAATGGACAAAATGCTATTTTGTCCGGGGCGGTTTTTTCCGGCGGTTTTTTCCGCCCCGGACAAAATCAAACAACCCTGGGGTGGGGGGGGGGGGGTAATTACTTTTCACGAGCCCTCCAAATGATGGGCTGGCATTCGGCCCTCAAATGGAGCTCCTGCTACGCATGTGGCCCTTCACTGAAAAAGGTTGTGCACCCCTAACTTATGCCAACCAAGCAGAAACTGGTATTCCTTCAAGCATGGGCAAGAAACTAGCAAATTGTTCAACCTAAAAAAAAAATATTCATAGCTAAATAAAGACATATGAATGAAGTATACTAGTCAAGTCTTTTGAACAAAAAATGTTTTGTTCGAATCTGATAAAACCCTATTTTTTAATTTTTGTCTTCCAGCATTTATTTTATTTATTTATTTATTTTTTTTTCTTTCAATAATTCCATTTTTTAAAGACTTTTTGGAGAAGAAACTAAGAATAAAGAAAATGACAGAGAAATGCTATTAAATGCATCTGTTAAGAGATTTCCAACAGTTTTTATCTTTATTTTAAGTTTTGTAAAGAAAATTCATATCCTCCTGTGTGCTTTAGAATAAATAAAATGGAAACTGATGATCTTAGTAACTTGAACCATTTATTTTTTCTTTTGAAAAAATGAAGAAAACTTAATGCATATTTTTTCAAGTGTTATTTTAATGCATGTTTCGGAAAAGTTAAGAGTTTCTTTGCTCTCACTCCCCCCCGCTCATTGTTGTTGCAAATTACTACAACCACGTATGCTATAAAACAAACTATTAAATATAATTTGACATCTTTCCTGTTTTTGTTATAGATCTCACAGATTATTAAGAGCTTTCTATATCCCATACTTTACTGATTACCACTGTGAATACGTGGATTATAATCTCTTGCAAAGTGTCTCCATCAAAAGTCGTATCAGAAAGAAGAAAAGATATGGACCAAGATAAATAAATAATCATTGAAAATTGTTTATTAAACTTGTATGGTAAAATATTGTGTCTAAAACTATGACTACTTCCACTTTTTGTATGCCTTATTAAGTTTCTTAAATCGATTTGAAAATAAAATATTTGTATAGTTGAATTGAAATGTATAATTTTGTGCTTTAAAGAGTTTTGGATTGAAATGATTTTTTTGTAATAATTTTTAATGGCTATGAAAGTACTGCTGTTGCTGTGTAATTTTTCAATGTTAAAAAGTTTTTTAAAGGCAAAATAAAATGTTCTCCAAGATTAGTATCATGTATGCGTACTTAATATGCAGGGGTGCCCCGATCTTAAATTTTTGGGAGGGGGAAGTTTCTAAATTTGCTGAATGACATTCCGAAATGTGCCAAATGATAAAATACGAGCATGCACACGGACCTTATACCATTACCTTATGAGAAAAGACAATAGGTATCACTAAAAAATCGAGCATTCACAAATTTTCCTTCAGATAATTGATAAGTGTTTGAAATTTAATGAATAACAACGGGAATGTATTTTGAACAGTCAAAACGATTGATTGGATGATTTAAAATTATTGTTATTTTCATATATACAGATTAAAACGTATTTATTGCAGGACATATCATAAAATATTGCATATTTTACAAATTTAAGCATGTTGGTCATTTGACAGGTTTTTGCAACACTCTAATTAAGTTTTATTAAACAGGTCTTTTTATTTTCAAAGGTAACAAATGTATATTAAAAGAAAGGCTGCTGCTACACACACAATATACAAAAACAACAAAAAATATTGCAATACTATTCCTGAATTTGCCAAATCGTCAGTCCGAATGCACCAAATGAGAAAACTTTTGGGAGGTCCCAGTGACCTCCCTTCGGAGCGCTCCTGTTAATATGTATTTCCTGAAAGTACCAAACTAAGAACTTTTATAAATTTTCTACTTGATGAGTTTGAAATAACTTGACCTATTACACATATACAGTGGTCTCGATAACTGGAAGTCCTAAAGGACCAGTTAAACACTTCGAGCTCTTGGTAGTTTGAGCTATAAGAAGTTCTCACAGCCTTCTAAAGAATCTGGGAAATCAATTAAACAAACAAAACTTTGAGGTTAAAAAAATATTTGAGTTATAAGGCTTCGAGTTATCAAGATTCGACTGTATACATAAATATTAGCTAGTGATATAATAAAAATCGTAAAAGATGAGGACGGAATAATGTGACAAATTGAAATCAGAGATGATTTTCAAAACAACTGAAAGAATTCATGGAAACATTTAATAAAAAAAAATTTAAAGCAATAAGATAGAAATATTATCGAAAATCTCTCAATTATCGCTTGTTAGGAAGGAAAATAAAGTATAAATACAATAAAAGTAAATCATATATAGTTTTTTAAATGTAAAGCGTTCTGTTACTTTTGACTATCATCATTCTCTCTACTTAAACGAGTTGTGGAGCTGAATCACCTGTTTCAAATACTTATGCTCAGTATCAGTGGTGGATTCCAAAGCCGTATCCAGAAAAAAATTTCGGGAGGGGCCCAGTTTCGCACATTGCTCAAACACACATGCATTTTTGTGTGTGTTATGAGTCTAATTTCTAGCTGACCCCCCACGATGTTTGATGAGTGTGCGTACGTGTGTGTGTGTGTGTGTGTGTGTGTTTTTCGTTTTTTTATTCTTATTATTTTCTTGAACTGACCTTTATTGGGGGTAGGGGTATCAAGAGAGATATGCAATGAGAATATCCGTAATTTTAGGGGGCCCGGGGGTTTCTCCCCCGGGCAAATTTTTGAAAAATTTTAAAATTCTACATTTTGAGGCCTCATATGGGGCAATTGGGACTTCAAAAACATGTTGGAAAAGTAGGCAAACAACAATCTCATGAATTTTCTGCATTCCTTTGCAAATTAAGATTAAGCAAAGCATAAAAAAAATGTTCAGTTTGTCAAATGATTAACATCTAGCGACAGAGAGGAAGGACAAGGGAGGAGAAAAGATTAACCCATTATCACTAGCTTACATCGGTTTTTATAGTTACATAGTAGTTTTCGATCAGTTTCCCAACTCCCCGACAGACACAGCACTTAGTAACATAAAATAACCAATAGCATAAAACACATAAAATTCTTTAAAAGAAATAGTGTAGAGATTTAAAAAATAATTAACGAGAGGGTAACATTCTAGCCATTAAGTTAATTCATAGTTTAATTATTTGATAAGAAAAAAAGGATTGAAGCACTTTTAAAGGAGTTTCACAAAGGTATTTAATGATTTTCAAAGACTCTAGAACGGTTAAAATTCTTTAAAGCATTTCATTTGCACTTTCCTGTCTCTGACGTTTTAATAGTTCATTGGACAGTCTTACGAAATTGTTAAAACTTTGAAAGACACATCTTTTAAAGATTAAAAATAGATATTAAAAAACTTATAACGACAATTTCTTTTTTAATCCCTAGTACTGCAGAAAACGAAAAAGAATACAGGTAGGGTAATATTTTTTCTCGTGCTTAACATATAAATAAAGGAATCAATTACAAAGTAACTTCTAAAATACTGAATTCGGTACTTAATGAATAGTCAGAAATGAAACATGTGAGTCACAAAAAGTATTTTTGAAAATATGCTACACAAAATGCTGGAATATGATTTTTGCATTACGCAGAATATTTTTTTAATCAAGGAGCTGAGTTTCGCGCAACTTGATGCACCCCCTCCCCCATTTGTGTTAGAAACTTTAAACTTCAAGGTTCTTACAGCTACCTTTAACAAAGTTTTCAAGGTTTTTAAGCATTTGTAAATGGAATTTTTTTAAAGTAACTTTTGTCTAAGATTGGTGAGCGTCCAACAAAGCAGAGGGTCTGTGAACGTATCTGTTTTTGTGTGATCTTGTTGATTGAAGACTTGTTTAGCTATTAAAATCCGTCGAGGGCTACAAATGCTTATAAATGGGGACCAACAAAGTACCCTCTTAATTGAATCAGGGCGGTGAGAAGCAATCTCAGCCTAGTCGGAAACTAGGGGCCCGGCGATTAGGGGGTAAAAATCTGAGTGGTGTAAGTTTTATGGGGGAGGGGTGCCAATCAAACTGACAAGTAGCTTGCCTTGAGCCTGAATTGATTTGAGAAAGAGAGCTGGAAGTGCTAATGAGAATCTTGTTTTCAAGTATGTTTTGCAGCTAATGAGAATTTGAATTGTTTTCTTTTCTTTTTTTTTTTTTTTTTGTACTAATTCAAATTTTCACTCGTTTAATAGTTAAAATGAAAAAAAAAACTTTTCTTTTGCCATTTGAAATTTAAACAAGAAGTTCTGTCAAGAACTAAACGAGCCTACTTTCCCGTACATCGACATCGGCATTCTAGCATCTGATCATTATTCTCTTGATCATCTGAGACTAAACTTTATGTCAAACATACCTTTTTAGCACTTAAAGCTGATTTCTAAAAGCAAAATATACCCCTCTCATCAGATGAAATAGAGACATAAAAAGTAAATAAATGAATAAATGAAGTTTTGTCGCACCTTTTAAAGAATATAACTGTTACAGTTCTTCCGTAGAAAAATTCCTCAATCGTTTTCAAAAAAAAAAACAAACAAAAAATTAAAAGTACAAAGTACATCAAAACACATTTTATCAAAGAAAGGAAAAAAAACTCGTCCGTCGATAAAATGTCTCGATTTTCACTTTTAAACCGTTGCCAGTTGTTAAATATAAATAAAGAATAAAATGCCCTCGTGAATGAAACACTTTTGTTACAAAAAAAAATCGTCTGCCAAAAAAAAAAAATAGTAATAAATAAAATAACACAAATGAATAAATAAACAAAAAATCGTCTGCACAGTCAGTCATTTTTTTCTGAGCCTGCATTTCCGCCATGTTTGTGGAGTCGGAGTCGGAATCAGAGTCCTCCACAGAAGATTATTCAGAAAAGTACTTTACAAACATTATTTATCAAAACCATTTTTTTACAAAGTTAGTTTGAAGGAAATCCGACTTTAAGTTCCAGGATCAACATTCAACTTAAATTCCCCGTAGGCGCTAATGTTAAATTTTTTTCTGAACGGTTCAATATTGAACGAAAAATGGTTCAAACCAAAAAGCGAAATAAGGGAATGAACCTCTCCGAGATCTTTCAAACAAAAAAAAGTTTATTCCATTCGGATGGTTCACTCAGAAGTTATTAGGTGGGGAAAGGTTGCTTGAACGGTTCAATGTTGAACGAAAATTGTTCAAATCGAAAAATCAAATATGGGAATGAGTTGTAATCGCCGAGATCTATCCAACAAAAAAAAGTTTGTTCAAATCGGAATGTTCATTCAAAAGTTATTAGGGGGGAAAGGTTGCTTGAACGGTTCAATGTTGAACCAAAATTGTTCAAATCGAAAAATCAAATATGGGAATGAGTTGTAATCGCCGAGATCTATCCAACAAAAAAAAGTTTTTTCAAATCGGAATGTTCATTCAAAAGTTATTAGGGGGGAAAGGTTGCTTGAACGGTTCAATGTTGAACGAAAAATTGTTCAAATCGAAAATGTAGATACAGGAATGAAGTATCCTTGAAAAGATCTTTCGAACAAAAAAAAGTTTGTTCAAATCGGACTGTTAACTAAAAAGTTAGCATCGCGGGACAGGTTGTTTGAACGGCTCAAAGTTGAACCAAAAATTGTTCAAATCGAAAAATCAAATATGGGAATGAGCTGTACTCGCCGAGATCTTTCCAACAAAAAAAAGTTTGTCCAAATCGGAATATTCATTCAAAAGTTATTAGGGGGGGACAGACAGACCGACCGACAGACCGACCGACACACAAATTCCCAGGGCGAGGACTCAGTCACCTTTCTCACCTTTAGTCACTTTTTAAAATTTTGGTCACTTTTTGTCACCTTTTGGAATTTTTGTCACCTTTTTAAACCTTTTTTGAAACGTGTTTTAGAAAAATCTGTTTTTGATGAATAAAATCTTTGAAAAGTATGAAAATTCTTTTTCCTTACCTAAAAATAAATGGAAGTTTGGAAGAAAAAAAGCAAAAATCTGTCATGCAACCATTAACAAGAAGTTCTGTCAAGAACTAAACGAGCCTACTTTCCCGTACATCGACATCGGCATTCTAGCATCTGATCATTATTCTCTTGATTATCTAAGACTAAAAATTATGTCAAACATACCTTTTTAGCACTTGAAGCTGATTTCTAAAAGCAAAATATACCCCTCTCATCAGATGAAATAGACACATAAAAAGTAAATAAATGAATAAATAAAGTTTTGTCGCACCTTTTAAAGAATGTAACTGTTACAGTTCTTCCGTAGAAAAATTCCTCAATTGTTTTCAAAAAAAAAATTAAAAGTACAAAGTACATCAAAACACATTTTATCAAAGAAAGAAAAAAAAAAAAAAAAAAAAACTCGTCCGTTGATAAAATGTCTCGAATTTCACTTTTAATCCGTTGCCAGTTGTTAAATATAAATAAAGAATAAAATGCCCTCGTGAATGAAACATTTTTGTTACAAACAAAATCGTCTGCCAAAAATAATAATAATAATAATAAATTCAGTAAAATAAATGAATAAATAAACAAAAAATCGTCTGCACAGTCAGTCATTTTTTTTCGGACTGTTTACTCAAAAGTTATTAGGGGTGACAGCTTGCTTGAGCGGTTCAATGTTGAACGAAAAATTGTTCAAATCGGTAAATGTAAATACGGGAATGAAGTATCCTTGAAAAGTTCTTTCCAACAAAAAAAAGTTTGTTCAAATCGGACTGTTCATTAAAAAGTTAGTATCGCGGGACCGGTTGTTTGAACGGCTCAAATTTGAACCAAAAATTGTTCAAATCAAAAAATCAAATAAAGGAATGAGCTGTACTCGCCGAGATCTTTCCAACAAAAAAAAGTTCGTCCAAATCGGAATGTTCATTCAAAAATTATTAGGGGGGGACAGACAGACCGACAGACCGACCGACAGACAGACAGACACACAAATCCCCATCTCAATACCCTACTTTCAAATTTTTAATTTTTCGATATTCATTTTACCTCTTTATTTTTTTAACTTGGCGATATTTTTTGGACTTGGCGATATTTTTTTTCACTTGGCGATATTTTTTGGACTTGGCGATATTTTTTAGATGCATTAAGCTACTTTTAATACTTTTTTCGTCTTTCTTTTATTTTTAACGGGAAAGTAGGCTAAAAAAGTGTTTCAACTCTAGCTCATTCACAAAACAAAGACGTCTAGAAGCACCTGTTAAAAAGTTTCAAGTTGTTATTTTCAAACTTTGGAGATTCTTATTGTTTTTCATACTGTAAAACTTTTTTGCAAACGCTAGATTTGAAATGTTTTTTTGGCTCCTGCTAAGATAATTTTATTATTTAAGATTCGCTGATGATCCCGAATAATATATTTCAGTTTCTGATAGTACTGAATATCAAATATGTTCACATTGTTAAGGTAGGTTTATGGTCACCAGTTTTTTCGATCTCTTGACCTGTAATGGGTCCCCTTCCACATTACAAATCTGCATTCTATGTTTATTATTATTCTTTACAACTCTCTCAGTTAAAAAAAATAATGTCAAGTTTTAAAATTTAAAAAAATCTTTGGTAAGCAATCTTGCTTAGTGATGACTCACTGTGGCATATGAGTTGACGAACCGTTGCTTTGCTTTCCACTACTTGTAGAAATTCAGAAATGATCCGCCAACATTGGAAATTGCTTTTTAATGAAATTAATGAATATTTTTTGTTGGAAATTTCTTTAATATATTTCGCTCTGCAGAAAATTTTGTCAGTTGAAATTTTTTATGAATTTAAAAGTTCTTTGATGTTGAGTTGAACTTTTTAAATTGTATTATTGCGTGTCATGCTTAAGGTTTAAATTTTTCTGCATGCTGTGAATATTTTATATATTTTTTAAACTTTTTTTGCAATAACATTAGTTATTATGATTTTTTAATAACTTCATTTAAAATTACTTTTTGTACCTCTCACTGCAAAAATGAATGACTAATCCATTGGAAAGAAATTTTTTATAAGTTAAACATGTAATTTTGCTGTTGTATGTGAGGATTTGGAATAATTAAAAAAAAAAAAAAAAACATTTTCACAGCACAGTGCTCACAAGACTTAAAATATAAATTAAAAGTTTTTCTCTATTCAGTATTAGACATGTGTCGTTGCATATTTTCAACCCCCCCCCCCCCCAAGCAAAAGACATTAACACTTTTATTCATATGAAATAATATCTTCAGTTTTATACTTCAACATTATTTTATTTTTACCTTGTAAGTTATTATTTGGTTTTTTTCATTTATTTTTTCACTCATTCTCTATTGTCAATACTTTTTAGTGAACATTTATGCTTTGTATTTAAAGAAACAAGAAAAAGAATGCTGATGATTTTGCAATGAGCTATTAAAAATATGAAAAAAATAAAATATGTTCATTAAATACATTGTCATTATCTTTACTTCATAATTTCAGGTGTTAATTTAATTGATTTCAAACAAAAATCTTTGAACATAACATAGAGCTTACACTGAAAGTTTTTTGAAAATATGTCCTAAACTGGTTTATTCGGAATCTAAGTCTTTTAAAATAATATGTAAGCCATTTTGGTAAAAGTCGGAAAAAAGGATAATCGTTTTCTGCTTTTTGATTTCTTAACAAATTACTTTTGGTCACCTTTTAGTTACTTTTTTGTCACCTTTTAGTCACCTTTGTTTTAAAATTTGTCACCTTTCTCACCTTTTTCAAAGACCATCAGCAGTCCTCGCCCTGATTCCCCATCTCAATACCCTACGTTCAAATTTTTAATTTTTCGATATTCATTTTACCTTTTTATTTTTTTAACTTGGCGATATTTTTTGGACTTGGCGATATTTTTTTTAACTTGGCGATATTTTTTGGACTTGGCGATATTTTTTAGATGCATTAAGCCAATTTTAATACTTTTTTCGTCTTTCTTTTATTTTTAACGGGAAAGTAGGCTAAAAAGAGAAAACTTTTCTTTTTTTATATTATAAAACATTTCGGGTTTCGGGGGGGGGGGGGGCTCGAGCCCGTCGCCTCCCCTCTGGATACGGCCTTGGTGGATTCAGCAGGGGGGGGGGGGGTCCTGTCATAATTTTAGATGCACAAAATTACAATTTCCTATTCCAACTAGAAGTATATGTATTAAATTGTTGGTGTTGAGCGGATCTTTTTGTTTTGCAGTATTTTTTTTTAAATATATTTTTGATTCTTAAGACTTACATTACTTAAGAATAGCAGTACAATCGTATCACCTGTTTTGATCATAAAATATGTACTTTAGTTTTTATACACATTTCATACAGCAATAACGCAATTTTCGATCATAGACGCCAGAATCGCCTAAAAACCTAAATTTTGGGAGAGGGAACATTTTCAATTTGTCGAATTAAAGTTCAAATTTAACCGAAAGTGATTAAAAGAAAAACAAAAACACTCGGGGGTATACCCTCATGCCTACATTTATTGCGAAAATATATTAGGCAAGTTTAAAAAGAAAAGTAATGATTACAATACTTTCAAATTTTTTGAATCGGCAGTCAAAATTTGCTGAATACGAAATATTTTGGGGAGGTCACTGTAACCTCTCATCAAGGCGCCTCGGACAGACGCAAAAAAAAATATCACCTGCGTAGGTGTAATTTGGACTCGAAAAGTAGGGGGGCAACTTTTTTTTAAGGATTTTTTTTTCAATTCAAATAATGCAAAAACGTACTTTTTCAAAATAATAATAATAATAATAATAATAATAAAAATAATAATGATGATGATGATAATAATAATAAAATAAATTCAAAAAATCGTTATAACTTTTTACGGAATGTATATGTTAATGTTTAACCCTTCACTGCACGATTTTTTATATTTTCATGAAACAAATCATTTGTTACCTTTTAAATAGCTCTGAGTTCAGGAAAAATGAAGAAAAAAATTAATCTTAAAAATGCGCACCAAAAATGATGTTTTAATTGTTTGTTCTATATATGGCACAAAGCACATAGCATATGCTTTGTATACCGATAAGTGTAATAATCTGCTATGTGTTTTGTGCCATAAGTGGTATAAACAAACTTTCCACTAAGTGTATTTAAACATTTTTAGAACAAAGGAAATAATGACTAAGCACACTTCTAACGGAAATGCAGACACTCTTTCTTTCAAAAGCAAGAACTGTAATACCTAGACTAGTGCAACTAACTAATGCATAAAAATCATTCTAAACTGTTATAGCAATGTTCCAGAAGGGGCACAAAGCTCAGTTTAACTGCATTTAAAAATCATAGGAATATATGAGGGTTTATTTGGTTTGTGCCAGATCTGGCACACAGTGCAGTGAAGGGTTAAACAGTACAAGGCAACAGAGAGTAACGAGTAAATCTAAGAGAAAACTTACTAAGGGATTAGTTGCTAAAATTTCACATGTGAAACAGGCATTGTTCGTTTATTCGGAATATTTCTTGAAGTACATTTTCTATAACTAATGAATTCAGGAAACAGAAATTAGTAAAATGTTAATATTTGTAAATGAATTACTAAAAAGGTAGTTAATAATGTTAAAAAAGATGTCTCCCCCCCTTCACACACATTCGAAGTAAATTAGTACGTAATATTTCTTTTCTTTTCAGTAGATTATTTGACTCTTCAAAAACTTTTTGAGAGTGTGATGGAAACTTTTTTTGATAAAAAACAGACGGGAGAGGGGGCAATTTTTACTCTCCCCCCCCCCCCAAATCTAAGTCGGATGTCTTTTAATCCATAAGCCTACTTCTTCCGTCCTTCGAATAACACCTCTGCTGTGCAGTTTCAAAACAAACTGCAGGTTGAAATTACTAATTGGTGGCTGAGTACAAAGTTTTCGAATATTCATAATAATTGCATCTGTAAAACACTAATTATATTTTATTATCGTTTGAAAATAAGGTATACATCATTAAACAAGCAATTTAAAAACAAATTCCTTGCTGAAAAACTAGGGGGCAAAATAATAACTGTGCCCCTGGACCAAAAAAGTAGGGGGGGCACTTGCCCCCTTATGCCCCCCTCAGATTACGCCACTGATCACCTGCCTTATGTTTGCTTTTAAATGTGTAATTCTCGGTACTTTTCTGTTACAGCTATGATTTTTTTAAAAAAATTTTTCTGCCTGATTGAAAATAGAAAAGAATCATTTGCATCATCACCAAGATTACTCCGATTTTTTTATATCACATTTTAATAGAACTTTTAATGGTTATTGGTAATCAGTGTTGTAGCCAGGGGAAGACCATCGGGGTCATACCTCCCCCTCCCCATGACGGAAGGAAATTTAATGTATGAACTTGCATGTAACGGCCTAAGATCCCGCTTTTCGTCCTTTTATTTCTAAAAATGTCCGACCAACCCCCTCCCCTTTTGAAAAATTTCTCGCTATGAAACTGATAGTAGTTAATACCTTCATGTACATATTTTGTGGTTGATTTACTATTTTGTTTTATTATCTATTTTACTTAGCTCCCGATTATTTGAATCAAATCTTTGAAGTTATTTAATGTTTTGTTAGCAACTTGCATTTTATTTTTATATTTTTATTTATTTAATTTTTGAACGATTTCTTTAATTTTTTGGAATTTTTTTTCTTGTTTTAATGCAACTTTCAGCCTTGTTTAAGGACTGGTTTTGTTTTAAAGCCAATTAAAAAGGCAAAATAACGTATGGCATTAACAACGCCAATCAATGATAATCTTATGTAACTTTCATCATAGGAGTGAACAGAGCTTCCGTAATGGGGTACCACTACACCAGGGAGCCTAAGGTTTTAGATAACCACTGGAAGAGGTGGGTAGAGCGTCGCAAATGACTGACTGTGTGAAACTGGTAGACCATGATTTTTTCAAAAGTATCTTAAATGTGGAAAGAGTTTTTAGCTTCTTGTTTAAGAGGAGTTCCTGTGTTGTCATTACTAAATAAAAGTATCAGAAATAGGAAAATAGTCATAAATGTAATATTCACTCAAAAATATGACGGTCGCCCCCCCCCCCACACATACATGACGGGTTACCCCCACAAATTTTTCCACATCGTAGTTTTGAAAATATTTTATACGATTTTTGATAATGTTCGGAGAAAAGTTAAGGGACGCTCCCCCGTCCATTTTTTGAAATTGAAATTTCTAAATGCAATTGTAGTTGTCTCCTGTTTTCTTAAGGAATGGTTTCAAGGGCTCTCTTCCAGAAATTTTTCAAAACTGTTTTTCTAAAAATAAAATTCAGATAATTTTTAGTGATTTGAGCGAGGAGCTATTTCAGGGCCCACTCCCGAAAAATTTTGAAAGTTGAAATCTTAAAAACGCAGTTGTGAAGGTGATCTATGGTAACTTTAAGCAGACTGGCAATTTTTCGAAAATGAAGCTCTAGAAACACAATTTTAGTCGACTTTATCTAATGGGATAGCGTCCTCGGCGGCTCTCTCCCAGAATGTTTTCGTAATCGAAACCTTTAAAACGAAATTTAAGGTGATATTCAACGAGAGGGGGGACAGCTAACCGAAAAATTTTACAAGTTATCTTTCAAAATGCAGTTTTTAGAGGATCTTTGAAATATTAGAGAGAGGAAAAGTTCGAGGGGATCTTCGATGATGTTTTCGGGGTGTTCACTGGAACACCCACGTAAATATTTTCGAAATTGAAGCCCTAAAAAAGAAATTTTAGACGGTCTTAGATAGATAACATTAAGGGTAAGGGAGGATCTGGGCCGCACCAGAAAATTTTCTAAATTGATTTGCTGAAATACGAAGTTTTTGACTAACATTAATGATAGAAGGTGACGAACCTGAGCTACAGTTTATTGAAAAGAAGCTATTTTTTAACAGGCATTGTCAATACTTTTCATATATGCTGCGCAAAAGCTAATGAGCTTGAACTCATATAATTAATAGAACCTCTTCCCAAAATTTCTGACTTCTAGTGTAATAAAATTTTCTGCATTTTTAGCCTGATTGTGCCAATTCTTTACAACATAGAGTACTTCAAGATACTTTTTTTCAGCCTTGTCCGAAAGAACACCATCGAAATAAAACTCATTTTGATAGGAAAAAATCTGTTCTTTCTAATGGTGCTAACGAAAAGATGGTGGATGGTGACAAACCTGAGCTATAAAGAGTTGAAAACAGGCGATTTTTCATGAGAAAAATTTTGATCGAGACTTTGAATGACAATATCTTTTACAAAATCAATATTTAAGCTCTGAAGCTGTAAAACATTAAAAACAGGTATTTGGACAATAGAACTACGAAGTATGAGCTTTTGAGTTTTTTTTTTTTGATAAAAATTTATGACAACCTGAAATCCAGGAAAAAAAATGCCCATCGCCTTTTCCGCAAGTTTATATGCGTGCTGCACAAAATATAATAAGCTCAATCTCACAAAAAATACTGAAGAATATTTACAACCAAAAGTACTTAAAGTTCCAAAACTATTAGGCTTCCAGGGTGATAAAATTTTCTGCAACCTTAAAATAAACATTGCAAATCGTTTCACGAAGCTGACCCGCCATTTTGGATCCCAATTTTTGCGGGATCCTACATCCTTCAGATTTGGACCTTGGAAGTGAAAAATTTTCACAGGTTAGTTTCATAGGTATGTCTACGCCTCTGTAAAATGTAGTCCAAATCGAAGATGGTCGGGTGGGGACCACTAGTTCACTTGACATGGAATGACTCACTAGGTAAATTATTTTGAAGAACTAGGACTTTACTCTAAATCTGACCCTCGTAAGAGCTACAAATTTAAGGTACCATCAAAAATGTAGGCGCTGTAGTATCTTACCTGTAACAAATTTAAACATAATCAAAAGCAAATTGAGCTATTAAAACAAAAGTATTGTATGTTTTCCAAAATAAAGCTAGGGACACATTGATCTTCTTTTGGTTTTAAAAATTTGATCACTATATACTAATATTAAAGGGCAAGGGAAGAAAGAGGCGGTACTAAACATTACACTTAATTCTGAAATTTGCCAGAAAATTAGTTAATACCGTCGAGTAAGTTTAGGCATTTTACACAACATTCGATGGTCGTTTGAAACTAACCTAGAGAAGAAAAAAAAAACTTCTCTTATTTATCCATCAACGATACCGATAATTCCAAACAGGGCCATCTAAGGAAAAGTCCTGTGTTCTTTGATGTCTTTGTAGACAAAGGCTTGGAAGAAAGACAGAAAATAGCGTTGCCTTTGTCCTGGTCACCTTTGTGTTGCTATATGCGATGTGTTCGAGGAATCATCATTGCAAGGATTGGGACAATGGTACCCGGGCACTTTATCGGAATGTTAGGTTTTGGTTCTGGAGTTATGAATGTGCTTCGGTAATAATTTCTCTTTCTCCTTTTTCATCAGCAACAATGAAAGCTGCCGATGCTTTCCAGAATGTGTCATTACTCAAAACGCAACGATCTTCTATCATTTTTTTCAAGTTTCTTTCTTTTCTCTTAGTTCTCCCGATAACTTTTCGATAATTTTTGACACACATTACGCACTTGTTTTTTTCATCACTTCATTCTCCATAGATTCTGCAGGTGACACTAAGTTGTCAAGGCTCTAAATCTGAAACTGGTGTGAAAATTAAATTATGGTTATTTACACGAACCGTTGAGAACAAGTGGTTCAAGTAAATTTCTTATACTCTGAATTTACACCATCAGAAATAAGTTTTAACCTCATTCCACTTAGTGGTGGACCCACAGAGGGTTTAAACATCCCTCAGAGACAAGAAGAAATTCAGAAAGGTAATTAGGTTGTTGTGTTTCTTATGGTGTTTTCTTATGGTTGTTGTGTTTCTTATCTATCTCATTTACAAATTTAAACTGGTTTTGTAGTTCAATAGATTAATAGGTAAATAGATAGAGAGAGAAAGAAAGAAAGAGAGAAAACACTGAGAACAGGGAAGAGGACTGTGTTATAGTTCCTTGAAATTTTAATCAGTGGGCCTATAATTGAAACAAAAATTAAGAAACTATGCGATTTTTTTAAAGAAAAAAAAAGTTCGACACAAATCTGGGAGGCGGAAGGCTTGAAAGTTCACGATTTTGCTTCTCACTTCACATATCCGAGTTCCTTAAAAAAATTCTAGCCCCTCCTAGATAGTAATCGTAAAATGGAACAGCGATTGTGTTTCGTGAAAAAGTAGCTACTAAATCATTCAATTGCTGCAAACTTGCTTTATTGGCCGGCACCACTCTTGCTCTTAACAGATCACGTATTACATGATACGATGCACTTCAAAATATATTTCAATATCCGACATGAACTCGTTGGCCTACATTTTGAACAGTTCGCCGAGAAGTAGCCGAGAGAGGGATTTTGCAACCATACATGTTAAATTATATTGCACAAAATATGATTCAAACGATTGGATATAGAGCTATCACCATTCACTTAGATAACGATTTTAAATGCAATAAGCTCATTTCAAGCATACAGAAAAGTAATTTCACCTTGACTCAACTGAAACTCCACTCTATAACAAAAAATCGACGATGTATACTTTCGCAACCGTTCGTCTTAGATGCATACTTCCAATCGCAAAAATGTTCAAAATAAAGTGCAGAGTCAAGCTTTTAAAAGTGTGAAGCGAGAAAAAAATTGTACGGAAGAAATACGAAATCGAACTTTTCTTACGGCCGCCTTGTTTCTCCCAATTCTCTTTTCTTGAAAAATATTCTCCATATAAAAATATCTCTCTCTCCCTCCAGGTTCAGTCGATGTTATCCAGTTGCGAAAAGCCTTAAAAACTCTCATGCGCAGACGTCGGGCAGCAATTCAGGCAACGTCGCTCGCTTGTCTACGGCTCTCTTCCACTCCATCGCCGTCTTCCTAAGACCATGTCAGCTGTCTGCCTATATTGTTTTTCCAGTCTGCGCTTCTATGTAGTAATCGCAGTGTACTATTATTTAGTTCAATCTAGCTGTTTTGATTTTGAAAATCTTTTAGTCTTCTGTAATGATGTAGTTTCCTGCTGTGTGTGGACTCTGCGATTTAACAAAAAGTTATGTAATAACAAGGCAAATATTTGGCTGCCCCACTTTTGGCACTCCAAAGAACTGCCATCAAGCTAACTACCTGCTGGCGAAGACACCATTATTAATTTCTAGTGCCAAATTTAACCTTCCAATAGTACGGTACTTAATGATGTCCTAGCCAGTGGACGGCTTGTTTGATGGCAGTTCTTTTGGAGTACCAAAAGTGGGGCAGCCAATTTGTATTGTTGGTCTTGTTATTAGAGTATTTGTCTTGTTATTTGGCTCGGCAATTGTATAACTTTTTCGTTAAAGCACCGAGTTCACACAGAGCAGAAAACTACATCATTACAGAAGACTACAAGAATTTGGCGACGTTGCCTGGATTGCTGCCCGACGTCTACGCATGAGAGTTTATAAAGCTTTTCGCAACTGAATAATATCGACTGAACCTGTGGTAGTTTGTTTTTCTATCTTATTGTCAGTCTGTTTCAAAAAATAATACGGTTGTTTCACAAAAAATTATTCATCAAAAACCAAAAACGCGTAAAAATAACTTTTTTTTAATTATTATTTGGGTATTTTGGGGTTAATGCGCGACCGGAAGATATTAACTGACCAAAACGAAATCAAAACACAATGTTTTAAGTCTATTTTAGCAAACGTTACAAGAATTGCATTACGAAAACATCTAATTCAAAAAATTAAACAAAAAAATCGCAAAAATGATGTTTTTTCATATTTTGTCAAAGTTTAGGCCCTAGGCACGGCCGAAAGATATTAATCGATTTCAATAATTTTTTTTCTTCCTTTTTATCCCTCTTTTTGTCTTCATAAATACCAACTTTTCCGCGCGAAAAAATTATAAAAACATATCATTCAAAATTTTTTCAAACAAAAATCGCAAGAATGAAGTTTTTTCTTATTTTGTCAAATTTTAGGCCTTATGCGCAATCGGAAGATATCAATGGATTTCGATAATTTTTTTTCCTTCTTTTTGTCTTCCCAATTAGCTACTTTTCCGCACTATTACATTTCGAAAACATCCAATTCAAAAATTAAAAAAACAAATCGCGAAAATGAAGTTTTTTCATTTTTTGTCGAACTTTAGGCCTTATGCGCGATCGGAAGATATCAACCGATTTCGATAATTTTTTTTTCCTTCTTTTTGTCTTCATAATTCGCAACTTTCCCGCGCTATTACAAATTCGAAATAAAAAAAGGTGTTTTTTCGGCACACCCTAATATATATATATATATATATATATATATATATATATATATATATATATATATATATATATATATATATATATATATATATATATATATATATATGTATACATATCTATCTATCTATCTATCTATATATATATATATATATATATATATATATATATATATATATATATATATATATATATATATATATATACCAGCGGGTGACCGAGCTCCGCTCGAAGAAAACAGGTATCGAAGCTAACTCGAAGATTTAAATTTTCAATTGTGATTTATCAAAATAATACATGAAATAAGAAAATTTGTGAAACCATTGGTGAAAAGATAACCGGTTAAAAAGCACCATTGTAAACTATTCTAAACAAAGTTAGAGTTTGGAAAGGGAACTATTCTATACAAAGATAAAGTTTGAAAAGTCATAGGAAATAAAATGTAATTGATATTAAAAAATTATACAATTAAAGAAATGGTACAAAGTGAGCAGTGTAAAGATTAAAGTGTGTTGAAGTTCAATATTTTTGAAAAATTTATTTAGAAAAACCAAAACTCGTGATTCCTCGTGGCCAAAAACCACAGACTCCCAAGTTTACCGGAGTTAATTAATTCTGGGGCGATTTTCGACTTGGCAACCATTCCTCGTATTACGTGTACTAGGGAACCAAGCCCGCTCGGTAAAAAAAAAAGAGGTTTGTAAACTCGTGTTTTTTTCTAAAGTGCGAAGTACTTATTTAGATAAACTTGAAAAGCATTTTTGAGCCTTTGGTTGCAATTACGCATTCAAAACAGCCGTAATTTATTTTTAAAAACACAACCCTATTTAATCCATGCTCACCGTAAAATCACACCTAATTTCATTTTATTTGGCGCCGAGGGCGCGGGAGGGGTTGATGAGAATGGATGCAGAGTCCCTGTTCTCCAGTACGCATTTGGTTCCAGTTGGTTTTGACTTTCACTGCACTTTACACCTCCAGGTCCACCCCCCCCCCCGTACATACCACAACTCGATTTTTAACCGGGATGGGGCCCTGAAGAGCGCTCTGTTCATTTTTGAAGAAGGCACAAGGACCGAGTAAACTCTTGGCGCAGCACACCCCAGAGGTTTCGTTTTACTTGGAGGATTTTGTGACCACGAACATTTTTAACGTCCCACAACAACCATTAACGAAGACGGTGGACCTTTGATCGGCGGCTATATGATCGACCCGAGACCCTCCAGTTACGAGTCCGACGACTTACCGATTAGACTACCGCGGCCTCAGGCCCCTATATAGACGAGCCGACGCATCAAGATTACCACTTTGGATTCAGCGCGTGTGTGAGGATTGTCTTTTCTGGCCAGTTATCGCTTTTTGGTAACTTTCTACGTAAATTTAACAAAGCTTGGCAATGTCCCGAAACTTTACTCTGGTAACCCTAATTCCTCAACAATGAAAAATGAAAGTGAAAGTTAATGAGTTGGATACAAAGTGGTGAAACTTAAGCTTGATGCGTCAGCCTGTCTATATAGCGGCTCTACCGCGGCCCATACCCAATTCTAACTTTATTTTGATCGATCTCTTTTAAACTTCAAAAACAACAACAATTTTAACGTGTTGCCAAAAATTATTGCCAAATACCATAAAAATATAAATTTACGCTGATGTGATTAAATATGAAATCCATTGTTAAAACGTGGTTGTTATGAAACAGTAACAAGAAGAGTAATCATAAAGAAAATGGCGTAGTAAGAAATCTTCTCAAAGTTTTCATGAATCCTATCTGTAACTCCGAACTGTTCGACCGTAGCGCTTCAAAACCGACGCCAATCGATTCCTCGTGGCCAAAAACCCCAGACCCCCAAGTTTACCGGAGTTTATTAATTCTGGGGCGATTTTCGACTTGGCAACCATCTCTCGTATTATAGTATAGGATATATATATATATGTATATATATGCACTGGGTGTCCACTCCAATCGTGGACCAATAGCTAATTTCTAAACCGTTAGAGATAAGCATATAATTTATTTAGGAAAAAATCTCCAAATTATGAAAGGAATTTTGGGTCTATTCAATGTTTTTCAAAAAATCAAATTTTGAAAGAGTTACGAAATTTAAATTTTTATACAGCCCCCCAGTCCTATCAATCATATTTAGTAAAACATTCTTGACACTGTAACGTTTAAAACTAAAAAAAAAAACCACTCTTCTACCACAAAAATCGACCGAGTTATGACGTTTTGAAAAATCAAGATTTCGAAGGATTCCGCATACGGTCCCTTAAGCGATATCTCGATGACGTCATGAAACAGTGCAAAATCTTGATTTTCATAATTTTGAGATTATATATATATATTGAGATTATATATATATATTTTGAGAATATATATATATATATATATTGTGTGTGTGTGTGTGCCTGGGGAGGGAGAGTAGTGCTAACTGGATATTTTGAAGTAATGTTCGATTGTTTTCCAACAATTTTAAATGTGGTTCTTGAGTGAAATAGGTTGGAGTTCCCTGAGTTAACCAGTACGCTAATGTAGTTAACCGGAATGGTTCCTCACAAGTGAGAGTTCTCTCCAAATTTATCACTTAAATTCGCATTGCAGGAGATTTTCTTAGTTATTGAGTTTCGTCCTGTCATAGGCGGATCTAGTCTGTGATTCTGGGGGTGCAACAATATCAGAGATTTGGAGTTGAGGATACTCCACGGTCAATGAGGGGTCGGGGGGCTTGCATAAAAATTTTTAAAATTTATTTTGAAAATGTTGGTTTTTAGCTTATTTGAGAGCAGATTTTACGACACTGCAAACTCGAATAAATGGGCAAGAGGTTGAAATAGTTTATATGGTTTTTGATAAAGTATATTACATTAGTTAAGATTTTTTTGTTGACTTTATCAATTATGTTTTTTTCAACGTAAAATAAATTGTTATGACTTACCGATAAATACCTAATTACAGAGTATACAATTATTCGATAATACAGCACTAAATAATAAATAATTTTCGAAATGAGGTTTTTTTTTTTTTTTTTGATGTATGAAATTATTTATTAATTTTTTTTTAAAAAATGCGTAAAAATTCTTATTTTTAATAAGCAGAGCAATTTCCCTTGCACTGGCGATGTGTGGGGACAAACGGGTCACAAAAAGAGCTGCACATTAATTATTTTTGGGTTTTGCCTTCAAATAAATTAATTTGAATTGTAACAATAGAAAAGTACTAGGTGACCCGTGCGGAATTCCGCAAAAAAAAAAAAAAAAACCTCAAAATTTAATACGACAATTTTTATTGGCTTCATTTGCACAACATCGCCATCTACTGCCGTCGTTCTGACAACTTTTCAAAGAGATCAAAGACACGTTTACTTTTACAACTACTACAAAAGTGATACCCTATATTAAAATCAAATACCCAAGGCTACTACTAAACTAAATACTAACGTTATCGCAAAACTACCATAGTATTTTGAAACAATAAAAGTTACAATTAAGGTTTACCGAGCTAAGCCTTGGCTTGAAATGTCGCATTTAAAATTGATTTGAGCAACAATGTAACGATTTTGACAGTTGAGCAAAAAATTTAACTTTTTCAAACTTCAATCGCTTATAAGTCGCTTAAACGTGGATTTTCGAAATTCTCGTTACGCGGCGCTAGCGGAGAAACGTTCTAAAGAACGCATTTTTTTTAATCTTTCGAATGAAATAAAAATGGAGACGATACGACAATTATTTCGCTAGATAGAGTCAATTTTGTGCCCAAAAATTGAAGTTCGAATAAGAAACGAACCGACACTTTTTAGAGGGTGGGTCTAATTTTCGTCAATAGCCCGCGGAATAAGCTTCAAAACCATAAATTTTCTTACAATTCGATAAAGAAATGAGCGAGTTTCGACCGGGTATAGGATTCGGCTTAGAGAAATAATATATGGAGATAAGTTGTTTTCCAAACTGTATTTCTGGTGAAATATTTTTAATTTCAATTTTTTCAAAATTCAAACAAAATGCTGGGGGTGCGGCGCATCTCCTGGCACCCTCATCTCTGCGTCCTGTTCGAATAGAATTTCTCCAAGCATGTTTCTTGATCAAAATTGCACTTTTAAACAAAGATACTTTTGCAGTACTCGTCTGAAAACCTGAAACTTTTTCTCTTAACGAATGGAAAAATGGGGCTTCTCTAAGTAGATGTGATTAAGGCTTAACGCTGAAATGAGATCCACGACAAAAAGGCGGAAAAAATTCTCCTCGTTGAAAGTTTCGCTCGTCATGGAAGGACCATTCAAATCAGGACGGTCGCGCACACAAAGAGAGATATGATAAGAACGAGAAAGGTAAATAAAGAGAACTCTAATAATAATAATGATAATAATAATAACAGCAACAGAAAAGGAATGGAAGAAAAGATTTTCCGTCACAATAGGAAAAACTTGCGCGACTAAAACGCTGCCAGCAGCATTTGCGTTAAAAGGTGCGCGTCTTTGTGTGTCTGCCGCAGAATGGGCCTCGAAACACCATAGAATGCTCTTTCGAACAACAAAGAAGTTTCGTTCTTTTTTCTGCCACGAAGAAGAAGCGACTGCGTTGAATATTTCTATTATGATTGCGACTCTCTCAAAAAGAGCAAACTTGCACGGCCCATTCTTCCGTTTTTTTTCCTTTTCGCTCTTTTGCCTCTTGTTTGGTGGTTTTTCTCTTTCATCGCGAACGAGTGGTCTGAAAAGGAAAATGTCGAATGCGCTTTTCGCTAACTTTTTGGGCAGAGAGAAAGTCAGCCGAAGAGGTCATTAATTGGAAATAAGGAAAAGTTCGCCCTCGGAAGGCTCCAGTGGAGGAAACTGGTAACTCTATAACAGGGGTTCCCAAACTTTTTCGTTCCGTGGACCCCTTACCTAGTTTTCAGTCTCCTGTGGACCCCCTTCCTTAGAGTCGTTCCAAAACTAATCAGAAGCTGTAACAACATAACTCGGGCATTAAAGAACCGGGAATTAAATGGTTAAGTTCTATTATTGATTTTCTAAAATGACCAGATGAAAGCAAAATGCATGAGAATATAACGAGAAGAATCAGAAATTTACCTAATAGTATGAGGGCTCTTTTAATATTGATTTTTTAAACAATCAAAACTTCGTAAATGCCTGACAACAATCTAAAAATTTCAGTTCGACAGTTTTGATGCAGAGTAAAATATTAAAATTTAAATAAAAAAAAAAAAAAAAAGAAACAGATGAAGAGAAAAATGTAACATTTTTGTTCCTACTTTCATAATGATAATGGCACAAAACTTTCATCAGCTAATGTTCTTACATAGCATAGGTGTACATTGTACAAGGGACAAAAAGAAGACTGTTTAAAGCGGGGAGGGAATGAATTTGGTGCATCAACAGCAGGACCCCTATTTGCATCTTGTAGACCCTCAATTTTTGTCTGTCCTTTATATTGACTTCTTCCAAACTCCGGGGGACCCCTGGGGGTCCATGTGGACCACGTTAGGAAACACTGCTTTATAAGATTAGAAACTGAGCAAAATCGAAGTTGCTCCCTTTAACTTCGCAACAGAAACATAGATCTCATAAAATCCTTTTCGATTAACATCGAATTATAATCAGTGGGCAAGTCAGGGAAATATGTCAATAATAGAGGCGAAAGTATCTAGAATCTGAGGGGGGGGGGTGTTTCCTTAAACTTCCTGACACGCATTTTAAAGTACATATTTTTATAAGGATACATTATTTTTAACTACTCTATAAATCCTAAAAAATGGTTACAAATTTATGGTTTTTTTATTATTTTTTTTTTTAGTCTATTCAATAGGCCAAAGAAAAGTAACGCTCCTGATATAATTTTAAAATTAATTTATTTCTTAAAAAATAGATATTAAGTAAAAAAACTCAAAATAGACCGTGGATTTAGATTTTTTCTTTTTTCTTTTTTTTTTTTTGAAAATAGAAGGCAAGCCAAAAATGAGTGCAGTTCCAAAGTGCCTGTAACTCATTTCGCTTATATTGTCTGAAATAATTTGCACAATAATGTCCCTAATGTCATGAGCTTTCACTGGTTGGATATGTCATTTAAATTCAACCTTCAAAGCATACTCTCATAATCTGCAGTAGTAGGAGCCGTAAACCGCGGGGCAGAAGGAGGCAAACAACTCAACAGTCCTTGATAAAAGGGCATTCCGTTCCCTGTTTGCCCGACATAATAGTCCTCAAATTTTTTAGGACAGCAAGTGTAAGGAACAAGCATGATTCACGTTTTGTTCACAAATGATGGTGTACGTTACTGTCATGCAGTATTTATACAATTTGTTTCATGCGAAAATGTAGCACAATGTATATCATTCCTCGTTCAAAAGGTACGAATTCACCAGAGTGTAGACGCAAATCTATTTCGATTGTTTGAAAATGTTGTCTAATGACAGGTAAGTAGTGGGGTCTCGTATAATGAACATTAACCATTTCACCATCTCTTCCTTCTACTTTGATAATTTTTAACAGAGGAGCTTTAACATCACCTACGATTTGTGGCTCCACTAGATCACAATACACATACATGACGGGAAAGGAAGCTGCCGGATCGGCAACAAAAGGACTCTGTATCGTTTCATTGAACTCGCCGGCCTCAAAACCTAAAAGTTCCGCTATACCTGTATGAAGAACGACTTTGCAACCTTCTTCTTTTATTTTGATGGTCACTCGTTTGGTTACAGGGTGATATAGAAATTCGATTTTATTTTTGAATGCCGTTAATGTCATAGCTTTCAAGAGATCTGGGACTGTTTCATAACAACCAGGAGGTACTCTCCGCCCTTGTACCTTTTCATCGCCTAAATCAAATCCGAATAAATTATTATTCGACCTTATGTTATACCACGAATGAGGGTATATAATATCTGTTAAACCCACTTCCCATTCATGATGACTCAAATGAATACTGGACGGGAGCTGTGTAATAAAGTGGGAAGTTTTATTCTCAGGGAAATAGCGACTAGAGCTGTCACTGATAAGTGTCACAAAGAATGACATGATTGCGACTAAATGCCAGAGGTAAGAACAGCACTCTTTTATATCCCTTTCACATCACTCACCCATGTATTAAATTTTTCAGGATAACCTTGAAACTTTACAAAATATTCAGTTCTTCCTAAACGTCGTCTTGTTTTTATGACCTTCTCAATGGGATAATAGCCGGAATCTGTTATTTTCTGCAACTCTTGCGAATAAAAAGTACCCTCTAATACTTCGCCAGCGAGATCTTTGAGCTTATACACTACGGGATTTCTGGGTAATACCTTATGAATCGTAAATATTTCTCTGGTCCAATTCTGCTCATATCCTTTCTCAAATCGCAATTTTTCTTTACTTATTCTAACGGTGTCTCCTACTTTCAGTGAAGATTTAATTTCATGGCTTGTAGACTCGAGATCCCCATAAAGATTTTTCCAAGCTTTATCTTGATTATTCACTGTTACCGACGAAGGCTTCATTTTTATGCTTCGATGCCACGTATTATTGTAACTGTACACCAGTTTATCAATCACATCGATGTAGCGTTTCGTATTCGTTTCAGTAAAATACTTCCACATTTTTGTCTTGAGGGTGCGATTGAAACGTTCAACGACCGATGCTTTTGTTGAATTGTTTGTCGTAAAAAAGTGCACATTTTTCTTTTTCAGATATTTTTGCACTTTATTGTTTGTAAATTCTTTACCGGCATCTGTCTGTAATTTTTCCGGGGTTCTTTCTGAAAATATAACTTCAAAAGCAGATACAATTTCATCACTCTTCTTACTTTTTAGAGGCACAACCCATGCATACTTTGATAGAATATCCAAGCAAGTCAGTAAATACTTGTAGCCATCATTGGAGTTTGCTAGGGACTGCATATCGGCCAAATCAGATTGAAACTGCTCGTTGATATTTCCAACGATGACTCGGTTTCTCTGAAATTTGTGTCTGATAGGCTTGTGCAAAGTGTACGAGTCCTTGGTCTGCAACCATTTTTTGATCTCCTTTGTCTTTACGCGTCCTTTTAAAGCACGATGTAAAGCATTCACACCTCCAAAGCTTCCTGGAACTTGAGGATCCTGATACAGAGGAGTCAGAACCTTGTCCATCACAGCAACGATTATGATCAATCCGTACGTTAAAATTCATACCGATATAATGAGGTAAACATAATTTTGCACCTCTATTTATACGGTACTTTATAAACCTGGTAAATTATTCACATTCACAATGATCCTCCAAAACATGTAAGAATAAGTCAAGACGTCGTTAAACTTTGTTTTAGCCGCAAGTCTTTTATTATTAACATAAATCTCACGAAGTCACCATAGCATGATCGGTATAGCGCTTGCCAATCATGCTATGGTTCCTTCATGCAACTCTGAGATCGCAGGTTCGAATCCCACTAAAATATTTTAATTTTTATTTAAAATTATATATCTACAAATAAAAAATATATTTTTATGCACTCTGATAGATGGCGCCACTATTTTCTAATAAAAAAATTTGCTTAAAGATCCACTAAGTCAGTAAAATCAATCTCTGATAGCTTTCTTTACTGCCTACAGTCACCGATAGATGGCGCCATTATTGTTTCTCTTACAATTTCAATTCTTAAAATTCACTGTATAATGCCCATAGTCACCGACAGATGGCGCCACTATTTTTTCTCTAACAAGCTCACATCTTAAAATTCCCCCCCAGCTTCCTTTATTGTTTATGAACGCGACTACTAAAATTACGCTCTTATAGTTTTATTGTCCATCATTAGTAACTGCCTAGTCCGGTCTAGTGGTTAGAGAACTCGCGTTCGGAGCGAAAGGTCCGGGGTTCAAAACCCAGGCATGGGAACAGCATTTTAGAATATTACCTTCGCAAATATTATTTCAGTAAGAATAAATTAAATAAACTAATTAAACGAATAATTAAGTAAGTCAAGATCAGACATGAATTAACGCGTCAATACAAGATGGCGGAGAAATCAAGTGATCATCCAAGATGGCGGCTCAATCAATTAAATACTCAATTACAAAATCCAAGATGGCGTCGGAACCCTCGTGAAAGGTTATAAGAAATCACGTGACGTCATTGATGACGTCATCCGAAAAACCATCGTACAAGATCATGAGAAAATCACGTGACGTCATCAATGACGTCACGTGATTTCTTATAACCTTTCACGAGGGTTCCGACGCCATCTTGGATTTTGTAATTGAGTATTTAATTGATTGAGCCGCCATCTTGGATGATCACTTGATTTCTCCGCCATCTTGTATTGACGCGTTAATTCATGTCTGATCTTGACTTACTTAATTATTCGTTTAATTAGTTTATTTAATTTATTCTTACTGAAATAATATTTGCGAAGGTAATATTCTAAAATGCTGTTCCCATGCCTGGGTTTTGAACCCCGGACCTTTCGCTCCGAACGCGAGTTCTCTAACCACTAGACCGGACTAGGCAGTTACTAATGATGGACAATAAAACTATAAGAGCGTAATTTTAGTAGTCGCGTTCATAAACAATAAAGGAAGCTGGGGGGGAATTTTAAGATGTGAGCTTGTTAGAGAAAAAATAGTGGCGCCATCTGTCGGTGACTATGGGCATTATACAGTGAATTTTAAGAATTGAAATTGTAAGAGAAACAATAATGGCGCCATCTATCGGTGACTGTAGGCAGTAAAGAAAGCTATCAGAGATTGATTTTACTGACTTAGTGGATCTTTAAGCAAATTTTTTTATTAGAAAATAGTGGCGCCATCTATCAGAGTGCATAAAAATATATTTTTTATTTGTAGATATATAATTTTAAATAAAAATTAAAATATTTTAGTGGGATTCGAACCTGCGATCTCAGAGTTGCATGAAGGAACCATAGCATGATTGGCAAGCGCTATACCGATCATGCTATGGTGACTTCGTGAGATTTATGTTAATAATAAAAGACTTGCGGCTAAAACAAAGTTTAACGACGTCTTGACTTATTCTTACATGTTTTGGAGGATCATTGTGAATGTGAATAATTTACCAGGTTTATAAAGTACCGTATAAATAGAGGTGCAAAATTATGTTTACCTCATTATATCGGTATGAATTTTAACGTACGGATTGATCATAATCGTTGCTGTGATGGACAAGGTTCTGACTCCTCTGTATCAGGATCCTCAAGTTCCAGGAAGCTTTGGAGGTGTGAATGCTTTACATCGTGCTTTAAAAGGACGCGTAAAGACAAAGGAGATCAAAAAATGGTTGCAGACCAAGGACTCGTACACTTTGCACAAGCCTATCAGACACAAATTTCAGAGAAACCGAGTCATCGTGGGAAATATCAACGAGCAGTTTCAATCTGATTTGGCCGATATGCAGTCCCTAGCAAACTCCAATGATGGCTACAAGTATTTACTGACTTGCTTGGATATTCTATCAAAGTATGCATGGGTTGTGCCTCTAAAAAGTAAGAAGAGTGATGAAATTGTATCTGCTTTTGAAGTTATATTTTCAGAAAGAACCCCGGAAAAATTACAGACAGATGCCGGTAAAGAATTTACAAACAATAAAGTGCAAAAATATCTGAAAAAGAAAAATGTGCACTTTTTTACGACAAACAATTCAACAAAAGCATCGGTCGTTGAACGTTTCAATCGCACCCTCAAGACAAAAATGTGGAAGTATTTTACTGAAACGAATACGAAACGCTACATCGATGTGATTGATAAACTGGTGTACAGTTACAATAATACGTGGCATCGAAGCATAAAAATGAAGCCTTCGTCGGTAACAGTGAATAATCAAGATAAAGCTTGGAAAAATCTTTATGGGGATCTCGAGTCTACAAGCCATGAAATTAAATCTTCACTGAAAGTAGGAGACACCGTTAGAATAAGTAAAGAAAAATTGCGATTTGAGAAAGGATATGAGCAGAATTGGACCAGAGAAATATTTACGATTCATAAGGTATTACCCAGAAATCCCGTAGTGTATAAGCTCAAAGATCTCGCTGGCGAAGTATTAGAGGGTACTTTTTATTCGCAAGAGTTGCAGAAAATAACAGATTCCGGCTATTATCCCATTGAGAAGGTCATAAAAACAAGACGACGTTTAGGAAGAACTGAATATTTTGTAAAGTTTCAAGGTTATCCTGAAAAATTTAATACATGGGTGAGTGATGTGAAAGGGATATAAAAGAGTGCTGTTCTTACCTCTGGCATTTAGTCGCAATCATGTCATTCTTTGTGACACTTATCAGTGACAGCTCTAGTCGCTATTTCCCTGAGAATAAAACTTCCCACTTTATTACACAGCTCCCGTCCAGTATTCATTTGAGTCATCATGAATGGGAAGTGGGTTTAACAGATATTATATACCCTCATTCGTGGTATAACATAAGGTCGAATAATAATTTATTCGGATTTGATTTAGGCGATGAAAAGGTACAAGGGCGGAGAGTACCTCCTGGTTGTTATGAAACAGTCCCAGATCTCTTGAAAGCTATGACATTAACGGCATTCAAAAATAAAATCGAATTTCTATATCACCCTGTAACCAAACGAGTGACCATCAAAATAAAAGAAGAAGGTTGCAAAGTCGTTCTTCATACAGGTATAGCGGAACTTTTAGGTTTTGAGGCCGGCGAGTTCAATGAAACGATACAGAGTCCTTTTGTTGCCGATCCGGCAGCTTCCTTTCCCGTCATGTATGTGTATTGTGATCTAGTGGAGCCACAAATCGTAGGTGATGTTAAAGCTCCTCTGTTAAAAATTATCAAAGTAGAAGGAAGAGATGGTGAAATGGTTAATGTTCATTATACGAGACCCCACTACTTACCTGTCATTAGACAACATTTTCAAACAATCGAAATAGATTTGCGTCTACACTCTGGTGAATTCGTACCTTTTGAACGAGGAATGATATACATTGTGCTACATTTTCGCATGAAACAAATTGTATAAATACTGCATGACAGTAACGTACACCATCATTTGTGAACAAAACGTGAATCATGCTTGTTCCTTACACTTGCTGTCCTAAAAAATTTGAGGACTATTATGTCGGGCAAACAGGGAACGGAATGCCCTTTTATCAAGGACTGTTGAGTTGTTTGCCTCCTTCTGCCCCGCGGTTTACGGCTCCTACTACTATCTGCATTATCAACGCATTTCGATATCGTATATGGAGCAAATTGAAAAAAATTTCCCAGTCAACTGTGTTGAAAATAAATGCATAATACATCGGTTTCTTTTACGTAGTTGTACAGTCACTTATAAGCATTAATAAAAGTAAAATCTTCTTATTATGCATGCTTTTTAAATTACTTCACCTTATTCCATTTACCAACATTTGCTTCCGATTCACTTATTTCCTATTCCATGACATTATTCTTCTGTTCTGTTATTTTGTTAAATGCCGTCTTTAAATCTTAAAATATTTTAATCCTGTAAATATTAATTAAATTAAACTATTTCTCTACCTGTTACTTTGCTTTATTTCCTGGTTATCAAATTAGATCAGTCTCACAAAACCTCCTCCGAATTAATTTGACTATGGAGTTGGCTGGTTAACTAAAAATAATGTGATATCTATTGTAATTGTGATATCGTATTTTGTAATTAGAAATTTATTTGACCTTTATTTCAATATTTCGACCTCCTTATTGCAAGAAACAAATGTCGATATTTGGTGAGGTGTTTGTGACAATGTTGAATTTTACAGTCGTTGTTTGCCGAGAATTTTTTCACGTCATCTTCTGATTGTATCCATGTTAAAACGACAATAAGGAGCAATATAAACTAATAGCAAGTTTTCACAGCTTCAAATGTAAGTTACGCAAAAACGAAACAATAATGCCAAATTTAATCAGAGAACCATGAAATTGCAAGAAATGAGTTCTTGCGATAAGGTTCAATGAAAACGCAACTCAGAAGAAGGGTGATGCGGATGCAAAGGTCAAGAACAAGATGTCTCAAATTTTTTTTCGTGGAGTAATGCCAAAAATGCTACCTGTTGGTTAAGTTTTGCACAGCAGTGTACTATCTTTCATGAACACAATAAATAGCGGCTCCAGTTATCTATTTAAATACCTATAAAAAAGGGCCGATGACACCTTTATGAAGCGTTAGCTGACACCAAAGATTTATGAAATTTAATGTTTGATCTGATTGCACTAAATTTCAAATTTTACTTCTAACATTTCCCCCAAATAATTCAGTTCAAAGCAATATCAAAAAGCGCATAAACTTCCATTCCGAACCACTTCCTCGAATTCAATGAATTGCATTTGGAAGAATAAAATTTATACTTAAGTGCTTTAAGAAATGATGTGGTTAAAGCATCTAAAATATCCTTCCGCACTGCCTCGAAGTTTTCTTTAAGTGAGGAATGCTTTATAAAAATAATTTGGAAAAATGAGGCTGCTCGATATAAGAGAAAAATCCATGATTTCTCAGCTCTGAAAGGCCGCTCTAACAAAGCTTTAAAGCTCGAATCGCCTTTTATCCGAAATCGCTGGGCTCCGGACCGCAAAGAGAGTGACACGCGTCAGGGCTTTTGTGCAAAAAGATCTGCCTTTCCTCGATGAAAGAAAAAAAAAAAACTTCTCTCTTTCACTAAGAAGTCAATCTTATCAAAAAGACTTTTTTCGGCCTACATTTTTGTTCCGAGGGGTGCTGGAACTTTTACGTCAAACACGTATTTTTAATAATGCAACAAATTTTGTAAATATATATTAATGTGTTATAATCTTACTAAATTTGACGTTTTTTTTTTTTTGTTTTCGTTAATGCTAACACAAAATTATCTTATTTTTTGAATATTTTCCTGTATGTTGTTTTCTTCACTTTGCGCAATTTCAACATACGTCTTTTAGTCTGTGGAGTTAGCTACAAAAACAGCCGAAATATTTCACTTCCGGATACCAGTGTGAAATTTGGTACAGAGTTTATGTACATATATAAGAACAAAAAACCGCCGGGAGACACTTGATCAGGGGTCATGAACTCCCGTGATGACGTCATCAAGATGGCCGCTTTTACAGGTAAATACGTTCGTTTAATTGCTTAAAACTCCATTATAGATTGAAATATTGCAAAACTCAAATGTATCATCTGAAAGCTCTTTGAAAGAGCTATTTAAAAAGATTTAATTTTTCTTTCTGAGGTCAAGGTTCCACCTTTAATGACGTCATCAAACTGGACGCTTTTACAGGTAAATACGTTTGTTTAGCTCCCCCTAAAACTCCACCATAGATTTAAATACTTCAAAACTCAACTATATCATCTGAAAGCACTTTAAAAGATCTATTTAGAAAGGTTTAATGTTTCTTTCTGAGGTCAAGGGCCCACCTGTGATGACGTTATCAAATGGCCGCTTTTACAGGTAAATACGTTCGTTTAACTGCTTAAAACTCCACCATAGATTGAAATATTGCAAAACTCAAATATATCATCTGAAAGCTCTTTAAAAGAGCTATTTAGAAAGATGTAATTTTTCTTTCTGAGGTCAAGGTCCCATCTGTAATGACGTCATCAAAATGGCCGCTTTTACGGGTAAATACGTTTAACTCCCCCTAAAACTCCATCATAGATTTAAATATTTCAAAAGTTAACTATATCATCTGAAGGCGCTTTAAAAGATCTATTTAGAAAGGTTTAATGTTTCTTTCTGAGGTCAAGGGCCCACCTGTGATGACGTCATCAAAATGGCCGCTTTTACAAGTAAATACGTTTATTTAACTCCCCCTAAAACTCCATCATATATTTAAATATTGCAAAACTAAAATATATTATCCGAAAGCGCTTTAAAAGAGCTATTTTATAGTGCTTGGTTATATTTTCTAAGACAAATAGTTGAAAAGTTATAACAATTTTAAATTGAAAATGCATAAAAAAGACAATTTCTTTGTATTGAAATGACTTAGAGGTAAAAATTTCGCTGTGATGCATGCATTATAAAAAAATCTTTCCAATTTTATTACATTTAAGAATAAATTAGTAGAACTATGTGCTATTATTCGGTATTTTATGTAGATATTGAATGTAACAGATGTTGCAATACAGAAACAAGCAGAGCCAAAGCTCCTAAAGAAGCTGAGATGTAACTAATAATATCGTCATCAATAATTGTGTCAAAAATGCTTGCATTTTAATTATATAAAAGAAATACGGAAAAAATACACGTATTAATACAAAAAAAAAAAAAAAACTCTGTTGCAAGGAAAACTGTTACATTCAATATCTACATAAAATACCGATAAATAGTGCGTAGTTCCACTAATTTATTCTTAAATGTAATAAAATTGAAAAGATTTTTTAATGCATGCATCATAGCGAAATTTTTACCTCAAAGTCGGAAAATACAAAGAAATTGTCTTTTTTATAAATTTTCAATTTAAAATTGTTATAACTTTTCAACTATTTGTCTTAGAAAATAAAACCTAGCACTTTTAAATAGCTCTTTTAAAGAGCTTTCGGATGGTATATTTCAGTTTTGCAATATTTACTATGATGAAGTTTTAAACAGTTACATGAGCGCATTTATCTGTAAAAACGGCCATTTTGATGACGTCATCACAGGTGGGCCCTTGACCTCAGAAAGAAAAATTAAATCTTTCTAAATAGCTCTTTTAAAGAGTTGTCAGATGAATTATTTGAGTTTTGCCATATTTGAATCTATGATGGAGTTTTAGGGGGAGTTAAACAAACGTATTTACCTGTAAAAGCGGCCATTTTGATGACATCATCACAGGTGGGCCCTTGACCTTAGAATGAAAAACTAAATCTTTTTAAATAGCTCTTTTAAATCGATTTCAGATGATATATTTCAGTTTTGCAATATTTAAATATATGATGGAGTTTTAGGGGGAGTTAAATAGACGTATTTACCTGTAAAAGCGGCCATTTTGATGACGTCATTACAGGTGGGACCTTGACCTCAGAAAGAAAAATTAAATCTTTCTAAATAGCTCTTTTAAAGAGCTTTCAGATGATACATTTGAGTTTTGCAATATTTTAATCTATGATGGAGTTTTAAGCAGTTAAACGAACGTATTTACCTGTAAAAGCGGCCATTTTGATGACGTCATCACAGGTAGGCCCTTGATCTCAGTAAGAAAAATTAAATATTTTCTAAATAGATCTTTTAAAGCGCTTTTAGATGATATAGTTGAGTTTTGAAATATTTAAATCTATAATGGAGTTTTAAGCAGTTAAACGAACGTAATTACCTGTAAAAGCGGCCATTTTGATGACGTCATCACAGAATGACCTTGACCTCCGATCAAGTGTCTCCCGGCGTTTTTTTGTCCTCCTATGTGAATATAAGCCCCACATAAAATTTCAGAATGGTATCCGGAAGTGAAATATTTTTGCACTAACTCCACGGACTATATAAGGTTTGGTAAGAATTGACGAAATATCGCCTTTTTTGTGACATATTGAACCAAGTAGACAATTAGGGTACGTACTTATTAAGAGTATTGTAATTTTTTTTCCGAGACTTACAAACTGCTGTGATGTTTAGTTCAATTAGTGAGTGAGTTATTTAGCTTCGTTGCTTACAAACTGCTATTTGTCTCAGTACTTATAAAGTATTTAGAAGTAAATATAGTATAGGTTATTTTGTTATATTTACGGTGTTGTTAAGAAATCTTTCTATTCGTTTCTGTAAATACTATATATGAATTTGATGTTTTCGTATTAGTGCTGAGTTATATACTTTTGAAAGGTACCTAAAGTAAAGGAGAACTTATTTTTATAAGAAGAAATTTTATGAACGAATGAAAATTTGGTACTAAAAAGCTTATGAAGAGGGACGACCAAAACTTCAATTGCGACAGAGAATCATAGGTGGATTTAGGTTGTGGATTCTGGGGATGCAGCAAAGCAAAAGATCGTGTGTGAGGGGGGGGGATTCCTAAGACAAACAGGTAATTCTGGGCCCTCTTTCGTAAACTTTTGCAAAATTTAACTGAAAAAGGCGGGCTTTTTAATTTTTATTTCTGAACAGGTTTTACTGAAAAAGTACCGTAAAAAGGGGTGAATCGGTACACGTTTCAGCTTTGATTGTAAAAAAAGCAGTTAAAAGATGTTTTTTTAATTTGATTTTTTGGGTAAAAACTTCGGTCTTGATTTGCTTTTTATATTCCAAGCAAAGACAAAACATTTTGAACATTTATTATTCATATATATACGAATTTAGGGGTGTTCTGAATCACCCCGCTGATAGGGGTCAATCGGAACACATGTTGAAATTTTAATGTTTTTCAATTTAATTTGTAATAGGGTCTCACAAACATGAGTAATATTGGTGGGGGAGAATAAGAACAGATAGTTATTTTCAAATAAAAATTTATTTTCTATACCAGTAAACGTTTATGATTTGTTAAATTTAAAATAATTTTGAACTTATGAAAAATTAAAATTAATTTTAAGAAATGCTTTTGAGTTGAAATACAAAGCTTTAACATAAATTGAAGTCACTCATATTGTCTACAAATATGTACTTGTCCCTAAACCCAGCAGTTATGGCTTGGCTTAAGTGTTTTCATAACCTCTTGTGGAATGAACGCTGCCTTTTCTTTAGTTTCTTAAAATCTCTGGGTTTTGGGGATTGTCCTGTAAGATTTTCCCACTTATTCATCAATGTCTGTGTGCTGGACTTTTGCTACATAAAATCTGTATGACTTTCCCCATGTATTTTAGGTAAAAAGAAGTCTCCTTGAGCAAAAGTCCTTTTAAATCTGTAACTTCCTGTCATTCTAAGATCTAGTTGCTCACAACAGTAGCGTAGGAAGGTGGGGGCGAGGGGGGCGGCCCGCCCCGGGTGCCAGCTTCCGAGGGGGTGACAAAAACTGTCCGTGCTGAATTTTGTATCTCAATTCCTCCGAAAAAAACAAAACACATTTAAAAAATGACATGGGTTACTGCAACACTTTTATGTGTTGATGATATTAAACAAAAGAAAACAAAAAAAAAAAAAAAAAAAACTGATAGATGAAAATCAAGTATTTTGGTAAAATTGAAATACGAGCTATGATTTTTAGTTTTATACTCTTACCACTTTTGCGATTTTTTTAATCCGTAGAAATATACATTTGTGTTTATTTGGGACGGGCCCAGTTGGAAGGCAAGGGGGCAATTCCCAACTCCCTCCCCTTAGAAATCCGCTTAACCCCTTAGGGGAGATTTTTTTTTCCCGTCGTGAAAAAAATATCGTTCATTATGGGATAAGTTACGAAAATAATTTTGTCGTTCTATTCGCGAAATTACGTCAGACATTTTTAAAGCTGCAATAGCCGTTTTTTTCTGTTTTTCCCTACTCGAGTAAAAGACTGGACGACTGATTCGAGAACCTCTGCATCCACACCGATGGATAGAAGAACTCCGGGGCATTTTGGGCGTGGTCCTTCTGTCCTTGGATCTTACGTCTCGTTCCCAAACCCTGAAAAGATGGATTTCTTTCCAAAAAGGTAACCGAAAGATATGATTACGTTTTGCTTTTAATTTCCTATTTAATTCAAATGAATGTATTGTTCGTTTTGGAAGAAATGTGAATAAATGGGAAGCATATCGGTGAACGGTTTAGCAAACGTTTTAATTTAGATCTTATTATGAGATACCGCAATCTGATTCTTTCACTAATATATTAAATGACAGTCGCAGGCATAGGCGGCTCGTACAGGGGGGCAAGGGGGCGACAGCCCTACCCTTTTAACAGTATCAGGGCCTTGCCCTCTCATTTTCCATTTTTAAAAAGTAATGATCGAGAGAGTGAAAAACGATTTATTTCACCAAAATAATAGCTGAAAATGCCAAAAACAAGCTGAACATTCCAACTTTTAAAACTTATTTCATAAAAATGGAATTTGAAACCGTAAAGGGAATGAGTCATATATGGCCTGATTAGTTTTTCCGACTATATTCCGCACTTTTTAGAGGTCATTTAATCAGTTTTGTTTAAGTACAATAATATAACCAAATTTTACACACACACAAAAAAAAAAAAAAATCCTTCAGGAGGGCGCTGACTTCACCCCCCTCCCTACACACCTTTCTTTTGACCCGCCACTTTTTTGGTACACCAGCCGCCTATGGCAGGTCGTAACTGCTGTCCGCTGCTGAGACATTAAAAATAGTTGATACACTTATTTTAGTCTTGTCAATTTAATTCAAAAACTACAACGATTTGTGTAAATAAATGTTCAAAAATACAATCAATTCTAAGTCTTTTGTACATAATAGAGTGCTTACAGGAAATGTCATTGTAATGCCTCTTTTAGATTTGATCTAAAAGTAAAAAGTAATTGCATTATATATTTTTTAATTGTTTTACTGTGCACAACAAAAAAAAAGTCCTTGAAAATGTAGAAAATGTATTTTTCCTTTTTCTTTGGTTTGAATTTCAAACAAAAGGAATTACACTGTTGCACACTTCCTTAACACAGGGCTAATCCCAGTTTTACAGAAAAGGTGCCGCCAATCTCATTTTGTAGAGAGATTGGTGGCTTCCCAAGATTAAAAAAATTAATGACTGGAAAGACATAAATCAAAATGATTAAATTATTTTTTTCTGTAAAATTTAAAAAGGAAATGTAATCTTTAAATATTATTTAAGAATTTCCAATAATATCCCTATTATTAACATTACTTACTAAAGAAATATGCTTTTCAAATTTTTTTTGACCGAAAGAAAAAGTCACATCATAAGAAATCTTGCAAGCCGCAGTTAAAATAAATAAATAATATTAAAAAAAAAAGCGTAATTGGCTTCATTGGGGCAGCTCACCAGCGCCACCGAGAGCCAATAAATGAATTATCAATGAAAAAATAAACGAAATAAATAAATAAATGAATTAATTAGTACGTGAGAAAAGGAAATGAGTGAATAAAATAGAGAATAAATAATAAAATAAAAGAATGAATGAATAATTATGTGAATTAATAAGCAAAAGAATGTAAATTAACTAATCAATGAGGAAATGCGTACGTGATTTAAACTCATAGTTTAACGAAATGAACTATTTCACTTTGCTTCGCGTGCACTTGTCAAATTTCATTGAGCATTTAAAATCCAAAATTACGTAATATAAACTAAATAACTACTGCAGTAATTATCATTTTCACCATTAATAGATCGCCCTAAATACTTAAAATGATAGTTACGAAAATTTTATCAATTTGTAATAACAAGAAATATTTTTGAAAAACCACGAAAATTACAATAAGTGTATCAAATTTTGAAATTGACTTGTATACATTTTTTGTTTGTCTTTTGGGCTATTTCTTTTTTGACAGGAATCAATTGTATGTCTAGGAACTTAGTTAAAATATTGCTTGATAGGTGATGCTGCAAACTGAAAATATTTTACCATTTCACTTTGTCCCGCTGTTTCACTTTGCCCCACATTCCCCTACTATTCCTTTTCTGTGCTTTCTCCACGTTTTCTAAAAAAAAAGGTTAAATATTTAAATTTTATACGTTCTAACTCGCGAAATTTCCAGAATGTTACTTGACGTTTCATAAACTTATTTCTTTTTTTTTCTGTCTTCCTTTTAAAACTGAAACGGAATAGCAAGCTTTTGCCACGCCTCGGAGAAATTGATTATACGGATACGGCACTTCGTCCGTGGACCTTTTGATTCTGGAAATTTTGTACGGCACCCAATGAATCATGTTAGGAGAGGGAGAAAAGTTAAGTAATGTGAATCTACTAAAAGGGGATGGGGAGGTAGACGCTAATGTTAAATTTTTTTTCTGAACGGTTCAATATTGAACGAAAAATGGTTCAGATCAAAAAGCGAAACATGGGAATGAGCCTCTCCGAGATCTTCCGAGCAAAAAAAAAGTTTATTCAATTTAGACGGTTCACTGAAAAGTTATTAGGTAGGGAAAGCTTGCTTGAACGGTTCAATGTTGAACGAAAAAATGTTCAAATTGAAAATTTAAATACGGTAATGAAGTATCCTTGCCGAGATCTTTCGAAACAAAAAAAAGTTTATTCAATTTGGACTGTTCACTCAAAAGTTATTAGGTGGGGATAGCTTGCTTGAACGGTTCAATGTTGAACGAAAAATGTTCAAATTGAAAATTTAAATACGGTAATGAAGTATCCTTGCCTAGATCCTTCGAACAAAAAAAAAGTTCGTTTAAATCCGACTGGTCTCTCAAAAATTATTAGGGGCTTGTTTGAAGGGAGCTTGTTTGAACTGTTCAATATTGAATGAAAAATTGTTCAAATCGAAAATGTAAATATGGGAATGAAGTATCCTTGATAAGATCTTTCCAACAAAAAAAAAGTTTGTTCAAATCAGACTGTTCATTAAAAAGTTAGTATCGCGGGACAGTTTGTTTGAACCTCTCAAAGTTGAACCAAACATTGTTCAAATCGAAAAATTAAAATGGGAATGAGCTGTACTCGCCGAGATCTTTCCAACAAAAAAAAGTTTGTTCAAATCGGAATGTTCATTCAAAAGTTATTAGGGGGGCGGACAGACCGACAGACGCACAAATTCCCCATCTCAATACCCTACTTTCCAATTTTTAATTTTTCGATATTTATTTTATCTTTATTTCTTTTTGGACTTGGCGATTTTTTTGGATGCATTAAGCCACTTTTAATGCCTTTTTCGCTTTTCTTTTGTTTTTAACGGGAAAGTAGGCTAAAAAATAAAACTTAATTAATTTAGTGTATCCATTTAATGCTTGTTGTGGGAAAATAATCTGTTTCCATTTTCTTGTTTAATTTTTAGCACACATTTAAAAAAATGTTTTTTTGCTTAAGTTTTATTTGATTTTTTACTCGATAAGTGAAAACATCATGTATGTGTCTGCCTCTGGCGTAACTTCTTTTTGAACAAAACTCTTATTTTTCAAACCGCTTTTAACATACGGCATACATTGTTACCGATGGTCTTATTGCGGGATTACAAATTAGTTGATTAATTTTAAAATTTTGAAGATGAAAGTTTAGTTTGGAGCGGAAAGGTTCCTGTAGCTTTTTTTATTTTTTAAAGCTTCCCTTCTCAAAAATCAGTGCTTCATTTCTTAGCATTCTTTGGTCTTTCTAATTGTACTCAAATTGTCAATATTCCCCACCAAATTCGCAATTCATTACTATAGCAAAACCATCTTATTAATTTGGCAATCAACGTTGACAATGTTTCTAGCATCAGAGTCGCTGTTTCCTCTCTTATTTTAGATAATGATACTCGCTAATGCCTATCCCCACTAATGAATACGTCATTGTTTGCTTCTCCGAGATTTGACAACACCAACAATAATTGTATAATAGCTGCTTAATTTGTGGCGTTGCTGAGAGATAATCTACTTCCGGCTGTTTTCCACTTTGTGAATCAGTTGTGCATCAAACCTGCTGTAGGAGCTGGCGACGGATTTGTCATATAAATTTACGATAAATACTTATATTTATATTTTCCGAATGATTACCTATTATAAGTTATTTCTAGCAGTTTGGTTGTGAAATGGCGATTGATATATCTAGTTGCTAGTAAGTTACGTTTGTATTTTGAGAACAACTGCTATCTTAATTAGACTTAAGTTTGAATTATTTAAAATAAATAGGTTCATATATACTTACTGTTTATTTTTTATATGAATGATTGGTGAAGTGCTGTTAAAGTCAAAGTTAACTATTGTCTACTGCTGTTCACGTAGAGAGAATTATTTTTAGTGGAGTGTAGAGAGGGAACAGTCGAAAACAACAGAAAAATTTCGAACAAAAAAAACCGTTTTTCTCGGATTGGTTTAGACTCGGGAAAAATCGGAAATTTTGAAAATCTTTGCGCAAAATAATGTATTCAGAAATTTTTAATATTTACATTTCAATGGTGCTTTTTGCATAAACACTTTTTATGCTCAATATTCCATTTGGAAACACAGATCTTGATAATGCAATCAGTAGGACAATTTAATTCTTCTGAGCGCCAAAGTAATATGTGCTACTTTTCTCAGTAAAACTAAATGTATTTACAGAAAAATATCAATAACAACAATTAGTGGAAATTTTTAAGTTAAAATTTCAAGATATTTTCATTTAATGTTCATGTGTGACATACATAAATGGACAATTCTCTAGAAAAGTGCAACTTCTTGCCCCAGGCTCACTGCTGATGCCTTAGAAAAGTGTTTACGTTAATTTTATTATTATTATTTATTTGTCACTTTCTAACGAACAAATGTAACGAACAACTTATTTATGTGGAGGATTAACATAGGTACTAAAACATCATTACTATCCACTGTTCCTAATCAGAATGAATATCTTTAATTGTCTGCCTAGATAGTGAAAAAGCAAAAAAAAAAAAAAAGAAAACACAGATTTATCTCTAAAATATATTACTACAATGTTTTAACTATTCTAATTTGAAATCAGTTTTTTTTGGCTTTATTGCATTACGGGTCTTCGGCATGTGTGACTGAAATTAAAAATATATATATATATGTTTCTTGCATTTTTAAAACCTGTCCCAAGCATTCTGCTCCATTACTGTCCGACGGTTTATACTGGCTAGCTTCTAGGTGCAACTGGCTACTGGCAGCTCAAGCTCAAATAACTTTCAGCTCTAGTAGCAGCAGTCATAACTTACTTGGTAAATTAAGAATTTTTTGTGTAGAAACTTCTGAGCTTCCTGGTCGCCATTAATGTACGATTGGATTTCGCATTGTTCGAGTATAAAATTATGTTTTTCCTGTATTAGTTGCAGTGTTTCTAATTTTAAATTCTTTAGTTATTCATTACATTTCACTTTTACTCAATCAACACCCTACATAATGTAAACTTTCAATTACAAGTATAATTTTGTGTATTGATTACTAATTTGAAAATCCTAATTATTTTGGATATTAATTTCTTTCACGACGCAAATAAACTGTAACACTAGCAGATATCCTTTTCCAGTATTAAACCACCATCCACTGACACAGTAGCAGATTTTGGAGGGGATAGAATGGGTCCGCACCGTCCCAAAAGTGTAAAATTAATTTAACTACACAGTAATACTTCAATATTTTAAAATTTATTTCCAAAGACTACAGACCAGATTCTTTAAACTATTACTTAAAAAAATTCAAATCATATTTGAATAAGACCAGTTTTCTTCCTTATAAAAGTAACATTGTAGTCAGAGGTTAGAGTAAAAAAATATATTTAATTGATTAATTCAATGGCTTAGAATTCAAAGCTACATATTATCGAAATTAGTCCTTTAACTCTTCTTCTAAAAAAATATTTAAAAAGAACTTCGTGAAAACTTTATTGTAAAAAATTGTGAGACCCGAGAGCGGAGGGGGGGGGGGGCACTTTACTGCCGTAGGAAGGTAAAGGATACTGTATGAAAATTTGATTTTTTGACACATGTGAAGAAACACGTTTTATATTCCATAGTAACAGCAGGGAAATATTGTAATTTGAAGTCTTTTTCGTGCTTTATTTTCAGCGGAAACCAAGTGAGTAAACTTGTAAAACAGAGCTAAAGTACAATACATACCAAAAAAAAAAAAAAAAAAAGCAAAAAATTGAAAAATTAAAAATTTGCTGAAAATTAAAAATGTACTCTCCGGTGCCCCTTCCAAAATGTATTTCCCTATCCACCACTGCACCGACCCGATTAGAGCTCTCCATAATTGTCATTCGGGGAGAAAAGCCCCCACCACTTGTAGAGTAACGCATTCTATTTTTTCGAACAATTTCGCTGTAGGGATGCGCTTGTTTCGTAACGGAAAGAGAGAGCCCCGCTCGAAACCAAAACCGAATATAACGGCGCTAGGAGGCGCTACAGAACACACTTCCCGATCTGCCGGAGCTGCCACACAGTGATGTCTGAGCGAGCAGTCACTTGAGGTGGGTCGGTTTTCGAACCGCAAACTGTCATCTGCGGCATGTTGCCGGCTGTGGCAGCCGTCAAGTGTAATGGAGAGAGGTGTGTTAGTGGACATTTGGATTACCTTGGTGATGATGATGATAGAACTCATATTGTTCGACAGCTTTTTGGGAAAGTTACGACGTGAGAAGGACGAAGGATGGAAGGTAAGTTCATGTTCCAGAAGAATTTATTAATTTGTTCAAATTTAATATGTATTTTATTAAAATCCTTCAAAAGATGTGGAAGTTAAAAATCGTTGCACAATTATTCAATTTTGATGGCTTAACCTTTTCAGTCCTGATTTTTTCAACTGTTTGAATTTAAAGTTTTTAAACCTTTGTTAGGTCTGAATAATACCAAGAAAAAAAGTTATAGCATTTATGCTATAATTTTAGATTTTATAATGCATATGTTTTTCGTTATAATTTGCTTTGAAACCAAACATAAATAATAACTTAGAAAGTACACATATGTGTAGAATCGGCAACTTGGTGCAATCATTACTTGATACTTACATTATCAGTTGTGCTTTTTTCATTGGACAAAACTCTGTTTTTACATATTTGGGTCCGAATTTGTAACCAATCACAGTTTCCGATTTTAGACACTGAACAAAACAGCGGACCACACTGGTCAAGTGCAGCCACACTGGCTGCACGTGGCCCATGGGTCGTAGCTTGGGCACCAACTGGCTTAAGAGGAGAGAGCTTTAACTCATACGTTTTGTATGGGTTACTTTTGGGAAAATGAAGACTGTGATAGTTGGGACGTGAAATTCATTAGCATAAGTGTTTTTTCCTTTTCTTTTTTTTAATAGAATTATTCCGAAATGCAAAATATAATTCATTTAAGAAATAAAATATACATGATAAAACGCAGTAAAAAACCATGTTTGAAAATTTTGTGGTAAGTACCGTTATTTTTCTCACTTATTTGGTGCTTTAAGTTAGAACCGTTTCATAAGTGAGGCAGTTAATTAACTCACGCAGTTTTTCAAGGTGTTTAGTGTAAGCTATTTATTAAGTAAGCTAAGGGTGAAGATCAATTCTTTTTATAAAGATTTTACCCAGTGTTAATAAATAAGAAATATTTAAGGAGCTTAATTTGAGAAGTATTAATCCCGATTGATATTTTATAAATTAGAAATGCTAAAATAATGAATCTTAAGATTTAATGAATTAAGATTGATAAATCTTGGAAGTTTTTCATTTAAAATCTTTAGGTTAAGATAGTTTTCCTTATATAAAAGATTAAGGTAGACCGGGGCATGTTTACGCACACGGCACATTTACTCAGTGCCCTTTTTTTTGAAACGTGTTGTAATTGTTGTTTCACCAATCATGGCATATTGATGCTGGTCTCTAGAAAGTACTCTCACAAGTTTTTTAGCTTCCGTCGATGGTTGATATAGCATTTGGGGAGAATAACCTGTTTTCTGCAACTTGAGTAAATTTTGTGTTAAACTTATTGCAGTTTATTGTGAACTAAGAATGCTTCGATAAAAATAAACAAATTAGCAGAACTTTATCCTTGTTTGAGAGCAGTATTCGTATGAAGAAAAAAGTTATTAAATTTCGTTGCATGTTAAAAATAAATCAGAACAAGGCGGCGGGGCACGTTTATTCATTAGCAACGGGGCAACGGGCAACTTCGGGTAAAATCCACATGACTGATTAAATGCCAATGAAGGTCCTACATCTTTAAAAAAAAAAAAAACAACGTTTCTGTTGTTACTATACACCGTTAAGTATTTCAGCTTTGCTGTTTATACGATTATTATTTTAAATCGCAATGCATTTGTACCATAAAAAAGGCTCGATCCCTTCACATATCGTGTTCCTTTTCATATGCATCATTTAACAGTTAAATATACCAGGCGATACTTTGATGTTTCTTTTGGTCAATGATGATTTGCGTGAGATCTACCAAGGTCAATAACATGATATAAAACGTTTAGAGCTGTGTCAGAAAGATAACACTGCAACGTAATTCAGGAACTAGTTTACTGTAATTTTTTATTTTGCGATATTCTCGCTTAATATTTTTACTTTGTATTTACATGATTCCTTTTCTAGATTTTAGGTATTTATGATATGAAAATCGGACAATTTATTTTAAAATTCCCTCACCGTTACCCTTATCAGACGTGATATGTTTTGCAATTGGATAATGGATATGCCAGAATACAATTTGATATCTCTTTTAGTTAATAATATTTAATTTGATGATGCTCTATTAAAATCAATAATATTAGGTAAAATCCAGCTTACATTTATGATGGAAAGGTGAAAATTGCAATAAACTTAAGACAATGGTTTTCTGATATTTGTTTTCTTTTTATTAACTCCTGACACAACGAGGAAGGGAGTTGTAAGTTTAACGTGTCTGTGTATCTGTCAATCTGTGCATCTGTCTGTGGCACCGTACAGCCTAAACGGATGAATCGGTTTTGAAAAAAAAAAAAAAATTGTTTGAAAAGTGATCAAGAGTGTTCTTAGCTAGGTCGCATCTTCGGATGACATTAACAAAGATATTAATTAAAAACCTTTAAAAGGTTTTTCGCGGTTTTTGAAGTGAAAACATGCTGGAAAATTTAAAGCAATAGTACAAAAATACAGGGAAAAAATTCTGCGTCTTACAAGATGTGTTTGGAACTTCCATGTAAAATGTAACTCGAATTATAAAGTTTTTTTTTTTATCAAATGTGGCTAAATCTTAAATCTACAGGATTAAGAACCATCTCGCCGACGAGGAATGAAAACTCAATAATTTAACATGTTTATCCGTTTCTAGTTTTTATTTGTTCACAATTAAAATACTTGTAATTGATTTTGGTATAAGAATTTTGAATTTTCCTTCTTTATTCTGCTTTTGCGTCTAACAAATTTTATTAGTGAGGATTATCTTTAGTTTTCAGTATTTACCATATCCTCTCGAAAACAATTAAATGTATTTAGATTTAAAATGCTTTATGACCAGGGAAGTTCGTTTGAATATGGGTCATTTTCAAAATTTGCTTACATTTGCTGTCTAGTAGAACTGCCGGACAAAATATATTCATACATTTCTTAATGAAAAAAAATTACTATTGTCAATATTTATTATGAATATCATGCACTAATAGTCAGTATATAAAAATAATTTGTTGTATATACTTTTTTATACAATTAAGTACATAAAAAAAAATAGTTGAACTTACAAAAATTGGAAATGGACAAGCGTTTTTGCCTCGATTCTCATTTTTAAAGACTTATATAAAAATAAATAAATTTCAATAATGTGTTGAGTGATAGAATTTTTTTGGGGGTATTTCTTGCAGAAACTAATTGTTCGCATTGAATTTGAAATATAAGTTATGCTTTAAAATCGTCTTTTTAACTTCCGGACAGCAAATGTAAGCAAATTTTGAAAATGATGTTACATACAGAGTGTAACAGAGTGGAGAAATCAGCTTTTAAAATGATTCTTTCTAACTATGTAGAAAATTTATAACTACCCAAAAACATAATATGAAATAGTGAATCTAAAATGCATAAAATGCATTCTGTATGGAAACAATCTGGAAAATTCACCTAGGATTTTTTTTTTAAATTTCTAAGCACAGAAGTTAGACTTCTTAAAAATATTACTAGACTTATTAGACTACTTTAAAATTCTTCATTGAAGTGCAAACCAGATACTTCATTTTTCACAATTAACTGAAAATCTAGTAAAAATTTATAGTTAATCGTAATTATTAAAACATATAAACAAAATTCCAAAGTGTTGGGTATGATTTGTACTGTTTCTGTTAGAATGACTCAATTTCATTTAGTCTTTCAGTTTAAAATCCGCTATTTCTGAACATTCTCTCCAACGGAATATTCCTCATTGTAGTTTTAATCATTCAAATCCCATTCTGATGCTATCTAATCTATTAAAAAAATATTATTAATTCAGGGCAATTGTTAAAACAGATGAACAAAATTCCAAAGTATTGGGCATGATTTGTACTGTTTCTGTTAGAATGACTCAATTCCATTCAGTCTTTCAGTTAAAGACGCGCCATTTCTGAACATTCTCTCCAACGGAATATTCGTAACTGTGGTTTTAATCATTTAAATCCCATTCTGATACTTTTTCTCTGACTGCGCTCTGCAGCTCGTTTTCGTTTTGTGACAAAGCAACATCGCGTCACCCGGTATTTCTGCGAAGGCGTTTTTCAAAAAGACCGACTTCCAATAAATAAATATTGGCCGAAGAATGATGAATGACATACTAATGGCTGGTCGTTAAGGGTGCTTCGATAATTAGGTATTTACCGCTGCTCGTTGAGAAAGACATTAATAAAGCCGCTTCTGACAGCCGATATTTCTCACTTTTGTGGCGGAATTTTTCCATAATTTGTGATGAAATTTTACTACACGCTTTGTCAGGGAAAGCCTTTGGAGGAAAAGAAATTTGCATGCTTTGAATATTTTATGTAAAGTATTTGAAGTTAAGCTGCGAAATTACTGAGAGAGTGTGATAAAATAAGTATTTAAGCATTAAATATACATGTATAAGTGTTTTTAAAAACAAATTTGATAAACTAGCTAAAAAAAGATGGGTGTTTTGTGTTGGATTAATTTGAAGACAACTATGACTCCAGCAATTAAAATGGGTCCCCTTTTTCAGATCATGGCACGTGCCCTTCCATATTCTCCAATATCTACAGGAACGTGTGTATTAATCACTTTTCATGCCGGACCCCTTCTCATTTCGGTCCCTATTGCTATGGTAACCTCAGCTTCTGTCATTTAGGAGTTACGGACACAACGCAAACTTAAATTTTAGTTTTGTTGCATTTTTTATGAAAATGAACAAGGAAAATTGTAAATAAATTATTTTAAACTTTTTTGCGCTAATTTCATTATAAAAAGCTACGAAGATTTGTTTTAAATGAAATTAAATTGTTCAATACCGCTTCCTTAAGCCGCTAAACTTCTGACTGATCAGTTTTTTTTACAGAAGTCGCTTAAAAGTATACGTATTTTTATGTGTGAAAAAACAATGAAATTTATGTAATAAATTTACACAAATTACGTTAGAAATTACCCTTAATATGAAAAATCTTATAGGGTTCAAGGGAAAGTTCTTTACACCAAATTCGAACAACGTTACATTTTTTTCCCATCTTTTTTGAGCAACTAACAACGCACTTCAGATGAAACCGTTTCTTTATTGAATTAGGAGGTATCGAACTTGCAAAAGGGCCTAGTGGTCGACGTAAATGCTTCAAAAAATTCATTACTGACATTTAAACAATGAAATTGCGGAATAAGGTTTTAATTTACGTCATGCACGTGAAAATCGCGAGATAATCAATTTTTGTTACTATTTCGTTGCCCGTGGAAATCACGCGATAAGCAGCCAGAATGTTAATTATCACGAAAATAAAATAAAAAACAAATAAAATAATTTTGTATGAGGAAAAATTCATTCAAAAAGATAATTAAAACTGGATGCACAAAGCTCAAAGATTTTAAAACGAATAAAAATATTGATTGTGCGCGGTTGATTTGTTCGAAAATGCAATAGATGTATAACCCGATTAAATATGAAGTCTAACGTTCTGGTACAGATCGAAAGTTCTGTTTCTTTATTTCAAGCACATCTCTCTTTTTTTGACTGGTTTCTTAATGTTCTTATTCTGGGATAAGCTCAAATCTGGGATCGTTTTGCACACAAGGAAATAGCTTCCAAAAATACTAAAGGTTTAGAATATAATGACAAATTCATCTTTATTCATGACCATTGTTGAACGGGAAAAAGTTCATATTTTGATCATATGAAATGGTAATTATGTTTTACCATGCTTTGCAGAGCGCTTTGAGGAGATCTTTTTTTGCATTTTCAAAGTGTTTAAAACACGGGATAGCTTCCTTTTTACAGTGACTAACCAATTTATGTTGATCATCATTGAATGTTTCATTAAATGGTGTGATTTTAATATCAAACGGTTTTATGAACTTAAGTTTTTCTTTTTTCGATTTTGCTCTGAATTACTCATGTGTAACGGTCCATGCTTTGTGTGTGTGTGTGTACGCGCTTTCCTTTTTCTGTTTTTTAAATTAGACTACTTTGACTTCGTAAATTAAGTTTTGAAACTCTAAAATTTCTAACCAACTTTATACTGAACATTTTTTATTGGTTCAAAATTACAGAAAATTTACTTAAATTTTATAAGAAACATTGTAACAATGATATGAATTATCAGTTACTTTTAATCTGAAGTGAAATTAATAAATACAAATAATTTGTCTTTTATGCAGATTGATTCAAAGTAAAATCTTGTTATTGTGGAATTGCTGGGAGAAAATGTGGTATCGAAAATCGGTGTAGTAAAATCTCATTCATACGGTACTTACGATTACATATTATACGGGATTATAAAAGCTCATTTATACGTAATGATTTGAAAACGGTGAAGCATGTCTTCGATTATGTTCTTTTTTTCTCTGCAATTTGTAATGACATATATTTTTTGAATATAAAAAGCTCAGAAAATATGCGAAAATGAAACCTTCCATTAAATTTAAATACTTCTACAAAAGGTGGATTATCTAACTGTAGACGATACTTTAAACATACGACCTGGCCTTGTTAGACTTCTTGATGATTCCTCAACAATCGTGATTTTTCAAAATTGTTACATCAACTTTACTCTAGAGCAGGGGTGGAAAATAAGGGGGCAAGAGGGGGCGGTCGCACCCCCAAGTATTTTTTGCAGAATGTTAAAAAACGGGTAAATTCAATTTATGTATAACACAAATCAACGATCATGTGCAAAAGGAACTGAAAAAGATTGCCCATTTTCAACAAAAATTGATAAAAATCATCCATTAACATATTCTCAAGATTATTTCTCATAACAGAGGAATCTGAATAAAAAAAAAAGCTCTTAAACTGGACAAGAAAACATATCACTCACAAATCCTCATAACAGCATTGAGGATCGTTTCAAATTGCGTTCAGGAACTTAATGTTCGGAAAATTTCTATGGGAGATTCCAAACCCCATCCATTTTCCTAGCGTTATTAAAGACGGTCTATAATTGCATTTTTAGGACTTCAACTTGGAAATATTTCCTCAGGGAAGATTCTTCTCCCCTTACATCGTACAAAGATCATTTTAAACTGCTTTTGCTAAATTTTAATTTCAGAAAAATGCTCAAGAGAACCACGGAATCCTGACCCCAACCTTCCCTTAGCGTTACCAAACATGCACCATCAATTGCATTTTTTTTAAAAGCCAGTTTCAAAGAACTTTCGAGCGAGGGTTCGAAACTCCCCAGTGTTAAAAATAATCTCGAACTATGCTTTTGGAACTTTAGTTTTGAAATATTACTGAAGCAGAGTTTCGAATTCTTAAGCTTTCTCTTAACGTTACAAAGATGCAGGGCCGTCCAAGGACAAGGCTGGGGGAGGAGGGGGGGGTGGGCACTGTGATGACGAATTTACAACTTTAATTTTGAAAATTTTAACAGAGTATCCGCAATCCTCTCCAATTGCCAACGATCTTCTTTAATTGTGTTTTAAAAACTGATCTCAACCAATTTCTTGGAAAAGGCTGAGAACCGTCCTTTCCTATCAACATCGCAGATCGTCGAAAATTACGTTTTCGGAATTTCTATTTAGAAAAGTTACTAGGCGAATATAACACTTAGCACCCCCCCCCCCCCAAATATGAAACGGTTCATCTGCGTGAGCCACTGAACCGAAATGTGAATCATCCTTTTTCTTTTTGGATTACTATTAACTTTTCTTGTAATTTGTTTCAGATTGCTTTCTCTCATTCATGCCATTGAATGCTCTTTCTCCTGACTGCGTAAGTAAGAAAAATAGCAAAACTCCTATCAAGTAATTTGGTGTAAATCTATACAAATTTGTCATTTGTCAACCAAAAGTTAAAATCTAAAACTACTGGATAGAAAACTTATGATGTTTTGTTAACACTATAAAAACAAAAACTAGTATTTTCAAAACTAGATTAAATCTTTAAATATATTTTGAGGGAGAATTTAATTTTCTAATTGCATAAATCAAATCAGATACAAATCCCTACCAAATATGATGGTTCTTTCATGAGTTCTTATACTTATTTTTAATTGATCAGTATTCTGCTATTGAATCTTTCGTTGACACTTGAATTTTGTCTTGACTCTTAAAAGATAAAATATTCTGATGAAGTTTTAAAAAATTTAAACACGCACCAAACAGCAGAGAAGACTATTGTTCGCAATATTCCCTGCTATTTTCATGTCAGACATCTGCCAAAAGTGGAGGAAAAAATTACACAGAACGCATTGTGTTCCGGGCAAATATGTCAACGCAAACAACAATGCGCGGCATCGCCTCTAGGTGCGAGGGCGCGAATTGAAAAACCCCGCGCAAAAGACACACGCCGTCCGGTGGGCAAAGTTTCTTTTTGAGCGACGAAGTAAGTTTGTGTTCCCCGGGCGTTCAATTAAGGGGCGGGCGGGCTGTGTTATCGTCCGAGGAAATGGACACGCGATGCGGCTTGATTTATGGGGCCCGCGCCTTTGTGGCCCTGTCAGCCGCTCTTCTCGCCCGAGACAAAGGCCTCCTTTGAACGGCAGCGCCACTTTTCTCCGAGGTGGGAGAGGGGCCGCCCCAAGTTTTTCTCCGCTGCTAGTTGTAGGTTTGATTTCATACCCTCACATGCAGGAGCACCCCGATGGGAACTCACGGGAGGTCACTGTGACCTCCCAATAATTTCCGTATTCGGCACATTTTCCTGACGATTTGGCAATTTAAAAACAATAAATTGCAACATTGAGATTATTTGTTCTTTTTAGTTTTTAGAATTATTTTTTAAAAGATGCCGAATGTTTTTTCTCACTAAATGTTATGCATGTACGACATGTGTGCATGCTTGCATTTTATCATTCGGTGAAATTGAAACTTCATTCGTCAAATTTCCCCCCTCCTAAAAGTTTTAGCTCGGGGCACCCCTGTTCACATGAGCAGAAAGCATGTGAACTGACCAAGGGCGCCCCGGTTGCTTTCCCCGGGAGAGGGAAAATTCTCAATTTTAGGAATGAAACTTATGAACTTACTGAGGGATAAAATACGATCATGCACACATACCATCTAAATGAGAAGATGTATTATACAGTGGCGCAGCGAAACTGGAATGAGGTAATAGCACGCTAGTGGGCTTGGTTTAACATTATTGCCAATCCTAATACAGTATTTTATTCATATGTAAAGACTGTTTTGTTCACCCCTTCCCTCCAGACAGGAAGGTAATTTTGGCTGCGCAAGAGGGAAAAAGAAAAACTTAATTCTGTCACGGTATCTTCCAATTTAGCCCTAAATCGGGTTTCTTTCACCACCTCTTAGAAGTAATGATGCCATGCAGGCACTTATTTCTCCCCTAGGGTGAAAGCCAACAAGGCATCTCTCTCAAGGTGCATTGTGGGCTAGATAATCTCTTTTGTCGCCAATTGGCACCTTCGCTTAGTTTGAGCATGCACTCCAAACTCCGATGTACTCTTACGGAAAGTAAGGAAATATAAAGATATTCAAAAATGTTTTCGTACTGAATTTATTACTAAACTGGATTAAGTCTACACATTTCTTGCACTAATTTTCAAATTCTAGCATAAGTACATAATTTAATCATGGTGTGATTTTATTGCTTTAATATATTTACCAAGGTTTCAAAGCGAGCTGACTTAACCGAAATAAAAATGCTATGTATCTCGTATAACGAACGATTCGGTGCTGCGTAGACGGAATAGCAGATCGAAGAAAAGGTTGAGAAATAGAAATCTCTCTGTCTCTTTCTTTCATTTATTACAGTACCTGGGGACCGAGCCCACTCGGTTAAAAAAAAAAGCGGTTTGTAAACTCGTGTTTTTTTCTAAAATGCGAAGTACTTATTTAGATAAACTTGAAAAGCATTTTTAAGCCTTTGGTTGCAATTACGCATTTAAAACAGCCGTAATTTGTTTTAAAAAACACAACCTTATTTAACATTTTGAAGCAAAAATGGGACACCGGTGTCCCACTGAACGAAACACCGATTTCCCATGAATATTTTACCTTTTACGCAGAAAAGGACACCACTGTTCTGTGCTGTATTACATAACCAGAAAATTATTAAAATGCTAAATATAATATTTTACTCTTATTTTACCGTAAATTAATGCAGAGTAATGAACAAAGTATGAAAAATACGTTGATAAAAATTCTGCGTCAAAGGGTTAATCCATGCCCACCGTAAAATCACACACAATTTCATTTCATTTGGCGCCGAAGACGCGGGAGGGGTTGATGAGAATATATGCAGAGTCCCTGTTCTCCAGTACGCATTTAGTCCAGTTGGTTTTGACTTTCACTTCACTTGACACTCCAAGGTTCCCCCCGTACATACCACAACTCATGGTTTAACCGGGATGGGGTCTTGAAGAGCGCTCTGTTCATTTTTGAACAGACCCAAGGGCCGAGGAGACCCTTGGCCCAGCATCCCCCTGAGGTATCGTTTCACTTGAAGGATTTTATGACCACGAACATTTTTAACGTCCCCCAGCCACCATTTATGAAGACTGTGGATCTTTGATCAGCTGGGCTTCCTCTATATGATCGGCTCGGGACCCTCCGGTTACGAGTCCGACGACTCACCGATCGGACTACAAAATCCAAAACTTTATCTAAATACAAAATTTTATCAAAATCGTTTGAGCCGTTTTCGAGATCCGAAATATATATATACAAGAATTGCTCGTCTAAAGATATTTGATGTAATTTTGTTTCGAAACTTAATATTTTAAGAATGAGTTTCATATTTATTGATCTTTTACCTGAAATATCTTACTAAACACTCTTGAGGAGGAAAAAAAGTATTTTAAAACTAACTATAACACTTTTATACTCAATTTTGAAATCGCACTTGAAAAGTAAAGTAATCTGATTTTTATATACTGTAAGTTACCATAAAATTCAATAGATTTCGGTGGACTATTACCACTGCTTTTATCCCAACAGCTTGTTATCTAGTGAAGCCTTGCTTTAACGTTTCAAAAACAATAACAATTCATCGTTGCCAAATACCATAATTTGAACTTGCGCTGATGTGATTAAATATGAAATCCAATTGTTATAACAAAACGTGGTTGCCACGGAAACAGTAACAATGAAAGTAATCATAAAGAAAATGGCGCAATAAAAGCTTCTCAAACTTTCAATGAAGGCACAAAAAAAACGGGGTTTTTTGTGAAAACTCGCGTTTTTACAGAAAAAACGCCGAAGTAGATGAACTCAGAAACCAAAACTCTATCTAAATACAAATTTTTATCGAAATCGTTAGAGCCGTTTTCGAGATAAATAAATATATAAATATATATACAAGAATTGCTCGTTTAAAGATATTAGATAGATGTACAAGAATTGCTCGTTTAAAGACATTAGATACTCACGTGTGTACATTTGAATGCTATTTGCATTTTGGGTTTACGTTAATATATCTTTCATTGGCGTTATTGATAACGAATGTGGACTTCTGCAGTGCCAGTGGTTGTTTTTTTTTAAATCAGTTGAAATGAATGATCGTTAAAAATTTGTTTTGAGTTTGAATTTGTCAATGCGTTTAACCCATTTATGCCCAGTAGCCTAAAAACGGGACGCTTGTTAGTTACTGCATACAAAAACCTGTAATGGGCATATAATTTTACTAAAGCTGTTTTTCAAAAGTTAGTCCTTCTTGAGAAAACCAGTTAGAGCCACTAGTTGAACATCAGTTTATTTATTGACAGCTATTTTCAGACAAATCAGTCAAGCAATGATCCAGCTTATTAAATGTTACTTTTCATTAAAATTTTAAAATTTACGAAACGATTTGATTTTCCTTGATCATAATTACAACTGAATATTTTTGACTGTTCTTGAAATCAACAAATGCCTTCTCACTTCATTTTTAGTAGAGATAATGCTGTAGTAAATGCCAATAACATTTAAAATTACTGAGCAATTAAAAATTAGAAAAGAAAGAACGACTTGAAATCATGAACACTTATAAACTATGTTTATAAGTATAAACCTTTGTTAAAGGCCCAAAATTACAAAAGTCAAACATTTTCAAATTTAAATTCAATTTGAAACATAGTCCAACTCTTCGTGAATAAAAACAATGAATAAAAGGGAACACAATTGAAGGAAAAATGCACACAGCACAGGGGGCAAAAGGGTCTACAGTAAAGAGCAGTGAGGTGCCATCATGCTCTCCTACAGTTCCATCTTTTCACCCGCGGCACACGTTGGGTTTACAGGTGCCAATTTTCACCCTAGTTACGGGTGCAATCTTGACTCAATACAGGGTAGCGCTGGTGCTACAAGCATAACACCCCTGAAAGGAGCCAAATGCAACAAGTAGTGTAAACAGTGTAGTTAAGCTTGTCTCCCATTCTCCGTAAGTCCAAACAAGTTACTTAAGATTTTTGCTTCAACCTTTTCTAAGCCAATGACTGTACTTGATCACTCCAGTTACTTATTCCTGCTACCCCTGTCATTTTAACATTTTGCAATTAAAGGGCTTGGGATGAAATGGTTATGTGACGAAACAGGAAATTGCGAGTAATTAAAGTTCAGAGTTATATTGTTGCAATTGTTGCAACTTTTTTGTTTTCTGGTTTTGTCGTTAGTGTGCGTATTAAGTTGGTCTAATGACATCTACTTTTGATGTACCAAGTTTTATTTGCTTACCTGTATCCATTGTTTACCATTGTTCAGAGTATTTAGTTTTTAAAATGTAAAATAGCTCTTTCATTTTCAAAGCCCTTCAATTAAGGCATTAACCCATTAATGCCTGACATTTTTTTTTCAACGATACTTTTTATACTGGTTACAAATAGTGTTTAATGGACAGGAAAAACAGTTAAAAAATTATCATGTAAAAAATAAATTTTTTATTTAAGAAAGAAAAATCGTCCCTAAAAAGGGAAGCTAGGCACCAGAGGGTACATACTTTTTTACCAAAATTTTTTTTCTGCTTACGATGTAATATTGAAAATGATAATTTATAAGAAGAAATAAAAGCAGCAATTAACATATAAACTGGGAAGTAAATTTAGAGTACAAGGAAATATTGGTGTTGTTGAGTATGAAAGTCAGCAAAACATTTGTTCTGCAAACCTACGTATTGCATTTGCTACATTCCGATAAGCTCTTTTACTTTAATGGGCACATCTTACCTGAGTCTTATTTAAAGAAATATAACAACTAGCCCCATAATACCTAACTCAACTCTCTTGAGCTCAATGCATGTTGTACATCAGCTTCTAGAATAAAAAACCGGTAGTTCCCGATATTTGATGCATCGGATCTTTTTCCCTATGCGATGATTGTATTGAGCAACCATATACATTTGGTTTATCAATTTCAATTACTTTCTTTTCGCTATTGGACAATCGCTTAGCCTTTACAATAGGATAAATTCCATGAAGATTCAATGCAATAGTTATGACATTGCTATTATTCCACCGAACCAACGTATTATTATTTTACCTGTCATCGACATTTATAAGAAACTTCCTCTCTTTTCTTTTTTGAGCAACGTAACTTTAGTTCATGAGCATTTTTTAATCCGATTCTTGTACAAAACCTTGCTGAGACAAATAATCACGTAGGAGCGCAAGAGAAGTAAATAAATTGTCACAGTAGAGATCAAAATTGGCATGCTCAGGGAATTCTGAAATTAAATCTGCACCCCCCCCCCCCTTTCCCAAACAACAGACACACATGCAATCCTTGAATTCTTCATCAAGGATTGCTAAGCTTCTGAAACAGCTTAGGGCTTCTTCAACAGTCAGACTAAACAATAATAAACACCTAAATGCATAATGGAAAAGTAATTAAATACAACGAATAATTAGTGTTTTAAAGAATTACATTTTTGAAATAGCTTTCTTTCAAAATTTACCTTGTAGTTTTTGTAATTAAAAAAAAAGGAGAGAAAATATTTAAGAACATTGTATAATTAAGTTTATATATATTAATTAATTTAATTTAATTAGATTTTGAAAATAAAATAAGTTTTAAAAATGGCAATTATTATCTGTTTTTCAGTCTAAAAACATTTACTAACTTCTTTTAATATAAATCATAGATTTTAACCCATTAATGCCTGACATTTTATTTTTCAACGATACTTTGTATACTGGTTACAAATAGTGTTTAATGGACAGGAAAAATAGTTAAAAAATTATCATGTAAAAAATAAATTTTTTATTTAAGAAAGAAAAATCGTCCCTAAAAAGGGACGCTAGGCACCAGAGGGTACATACTTTTTTACCAAATTTTTTTTTTCTTCCTACGATGTAATATTGAAAATGAAAATTTATAAGAAGAAATAAAAGCAGCAATTAACATAAACTGGGAAGTAGATTCAGAGAACAAGGAAATATTGGTGTTCTTGAGTATGAAAGTCAGCAAAACATTTGTTCTGCAAACCTACGCATTGCATTTGCTGCATTCCGACAAGGTCTTTTACTTCAATGGGCACATCTTACTTGAGTCTTATTTAAAACAATATAACAACTAGCCCCATAATACCTAACTCAACTCTCTTGAGCTCAATGCATGTTGTACAGCAGCTTTTAAAATAAAAATGAAGAGCGGCTATCACCATTTTTTTAGAGTGGATCAAAAACCAGCAGTTCCCGATATTTGATGCATGGGATCTTTTTCCCTATGCAACGTTTGTATTGAGCAACCATATATATTTGGTTCATCAATTTCAATTACTTTCTTTTCGCTGTTGGATAATCGCTTAGCCTTTACAATAGGATAAACTCCACGAAGATTCAATGCAATAGTTATGACATTGCTATTATTCCACTGAATCAACATAATATTATTAACGACATTTATTCAAAACTTCCTCTCTTTTCTTTTTTGGACAACGTAACTTCAGTTCATGAGCATTTTTTAATCCGATTCTTGCACAAAACCTTGCTGAGACAAATAATCACGTAGGAGCGCAAGAGAAGTAAATAAATTCTCACAGTAGAGATCAAAATTGGCATGCTCAGGGAATTCTGAAATTAAATCTGCAACCCCCCCCCCCTTTTCCCAAACAACAGACACATATGCAATCCTTGAATTCTTCATCAAGGTGAAATGCTAAGCTTCTGAAACAGCTTAGGGCTTCTCCCCCCCCCCCCCAACAGTCAGACTAAACAATAATAAACACCTAAATGCATAATGGAAAAGTAATGAAATATAAGGAATAATTAGTGTTTTAAAGAATTACATTTTTGAAATAGCTTTCTTTCAAAATTTACCTTGAGTATTTTTCGTAATTAAAAAAAAGAAGAGAAAATATTTAAGAACATTGTATAATTAAGTTTATATATATATTAATTCGTTTAATTTAATTAGATTTTGAAAATAAAATAGGTTTTAAAAATGACAATTATTATCTGTTTTTCAGTCTAAAAATATTTACTAACTTCTTTGATATAAATTATAGATTCTAAGTAAGAAATCAGCAACGGTTAAACAATGCAGCCTTTGGTGCCTAGCGTCCCTTTTTAGGGACGTTCTTAAATTGCTATAAAATAATAAAAAAATTTAAAATTTACAAAATTGCAAAAAAAGGTTAACTAAAACATCGATCAAAGTAGCACATATATCAAACACAGATAGATTTACTTGTTAATAACTATAAAAACTTAGCTTTTTGTTCTTGAGATTGCGAACGATGTAATTTTTGATAAAGATCATAATCAAATGGCTACAGATCACACTTTACAGCGGTTATGTGCTGCAATCTGTTAATACAGAATTGAAGCAATACCAAAGTAATAATTGAACACAATTATTTGGTTGAAATGTTCATTTTTGGAAAATTCAGACACACTTTTCGGACCGTCCCTAAAAAGGGACGCTAGGCATTAATGGGTTAAGCAAGAAATCAGGAACGGTCAAACAATGCAGCCTTTGGTGCCTAGCGTCCCTTTTTAGGGACGTTCTTAAATTGCTATAAAATCCTAAAAAAATTTAAAATTTACAAAATTGCAAAAAAAAGGTAAACTAAAACATCGATCAAAGTAGCACATATATCAAACACAGATAGATTTACTTGTTAATAACTTTAAAAACTTAGCTTTTTGTTCTTGAGATTGTGAACGATGTAATTTTTAATAAAGATTATAATCAAGTGGCTACAGATCACACTTTACAGCGGTTATGTGCTGCAAACTGTTAATACAGAATTGAAGCAATACCAAAGTAATAATTGAACACAATTATTTGGTTGAAATGTTCATTTTTGGAAAATTCAGACACACTTTTTGGACCGTCCCTAAAAAGGGACGCTAGGCATTAATGGGTTAAGGGAGAGACAAAGCTAGAAGGCTTGTAGTATTCACTATTACGTAATCGTAATGAACGGTAATTGATTTAATTTTGTGTAATCGTAAGCAAAATTATAACATCAATGTTCTAAATTCCCGTATTCGTAATTGTAGTTAACATCACTAAATTTGGTGCAATAAAAACGTAATCAATGAAATTACAATTAATATCTCACCCTTTAACCACGAAATTAATACAAATTAAGACAAAAAAAAAATTGCTCACTCAAAATCTAAGACGAATTTAGAAGTTTTTTGAGCATTTGTTTAGAAGTCTGAATAGATTCTTCTGTTTCGAATGTTAGACATTTGTGTTTCTCTCTTGACCTTTTAGGTGTTGAATTAACCAGACAAGTAAACCTATTTGAAAGAAAGCTGGAACTTGGGAATGTCTCTTAGTTGTAGACTTTAAATATTATGTCGAAATTTGAGGGGGGGGGGGGAAGCTGAAGGTGCATTTGAATCTAAGTATTGCAATTGGTATCGTATATAAGAGTCTATGAACAAGTAATTTTTAGTTTGAAAACTGAAATATATATTTTCTATTTGACTAAAGAATAAATTCTTTAATACATTTTCAGGTGTAAGAAAGTTGTAAGGAAATAAATGCCTGAAATTTAAGATTTTTTCTTTACTACCATGTGTGTGCTCCCAATGAACAATTATACTTTGTGACGACTAATTACTTCTTCCGATTTCTAACTTAATAGTTAGTAATCAATTTTATAATAGTGAACTATATTATAAAATCCGAAACTTTTCCAGAAGGGGCATCATCACATAGAAATACATAATTTAAAATTAAATAGTAGATTTAGCATCTTTATCAAAAATAGTAGTCATTTCGCTTTCTTAACCCACGATCAAACATTTCTACTAACGTTGTATTTAGGAACCTATTAACGAGTTTTTAAAGTGAAATAACTATCTGTTACTGTCGAAAACATAAAAAAATGGCAGAAGTGGCACTTAAAAAAAGGGGGGGGGGAGGGTCAGAAAAAATATTGCTCATATTTGGATTCAGAGGTCTATTTTACATGAGAATTTGAAAGTGGTGTCAGAAGTATTTTGAATGGCTTTCCCCTCCTTTGCCATGCAGTACAATTATATACCCAATGTGTCTTTTTTTTTTTAATAAGATGCATTAAAAATTTTACAAAATAGTATTATATTATATCAAGTTAATTTTAGCATATGTGCTTAAATAAATACCAAAACGAAGTAAAAAAAGTAACGTGTCAAGTTCACAAAATGAAGAATAAAGAGGGACATTGTTATTTATATATTATTTAGTCGGATGTTTAATTTTTATTAAAAATATTTATACCAGTAGTAATTAGTGAAAGATTTTTATTTTTAAAAACAAAGTTAACTTAAAAAAAAAAAAAACTTGTTCAACTAATTTTTAAAAACTTTTTTATGGTTTTTTCCTAAAAAACTTTTTTACCATAAATGTTGCAAAAGAGATGCTATACGGTTGTTTGGTTTAAACAAAATGTTTTTTTTAATCCAGCGGATTTTTCGAAAATGTTTTTTTTTTTTTCATAACTAAAATGTTTTCTGCAAAATTTTTGCATAAATTTTACATATTATTGGAAAATATAAAATCCAATTAATCCAAAGTAACCAGGTCAGCTTTAGAGATAAGTTACTGATCAACACATTTGTAAACTTATTACTATTTTAGTGTAATAATGCACGTTTGAAAAGTTTCTCTTTTTTTTCGTAATGAAAAATTTACAACAAATGCAACTTTTCCTATCAGGTACATAAATATCGGTCAGCGGTCTCAAGTGCTGAAAAAACATGCAGTTGCATATAAACCTTTGTGCTGGTATGTAACATGGCATTAATTGTAACCTTTTCTTCATTAAATTACTGATTTTGGTCATTTTTCTAATCCAGGATCTCTGGCTGAACAACCCCCCCCCCCTTTTATAATTTTTTTTCTACTACTTGCTACTGGAAAGGGTAGTATTCATTTATATGAAATAGCTTTCCATGAGTCCCTCTAATTTTCGTTCCTTGTAAACGTATGAAAGACAATATTTTCTTTAGTTTAAATAAATTTAAAAACAAATGAAAATGGTTGCAATTTTAAGTTTTTTTAAAGTAATTTTTACAAATTTATGTGTATCTAATTTTCTCAAAAGAAGCAAAATATGCAATTGCCAATTGCATATGGACTTGTAAATAACACGTTCTCTGATTGTAACTTTTTCTTATTAAATTAATGATGGGGATCAATTTCTCCAAAGATCGATATTATTGATATCGATTACAAGTTTTAGTTTTCATGGTAATTCTTTCATTATTCTTAAATGACATTAATTTATTAAACTTTGAACAGTTATAAATAAAATGAAACTAACATAACGTATGGCTTTAAATTTTTCCAAGTAGTAATCAGAAACTAAAAATTCGGCTTATTTTGCAGAATGACAATATGCACTCAAAAAAAAAAAACTTTTGTGTAAGAAACTGAATCGAAATATTATTGACGAAACTAATAATAAAACAACATTTGCGTTTTTAACTACGAAAGATTAAAAGTAAGTAGTATTGTTTTTTTCATTTATGGAAATGCACGTTTTTACAATATTCATTTTGAATGATAAATTCGGAAAAAATGTCCAAATTATAGACAAAAAAAGGATATTTCTCAAAGGCTTTTTTAATTAAATTAATTGCATGTTTTTAGAAACTTCTAAAATTATAAAACATGCAGTGACTGGTTTTTATAGTTACTGGGGGCAAAAAAAAAAAGTTATTTCTTGCGTACGAGTGCTTTGTTTTTTTTAGTGAAAAGTAGATTTTAAGTTTTCTACAAATACATGATATTTCCATTACATTAGATACTATAAAGCACATTCTTTTGAGTTTTCTCCTTCAATGTTTTCTCAATTGTGTCATTGTTGTGTTTGGCTAATTGTGGCTCAAAAGAATGCCTTCTTAATCCACCATCAAACCTTTCTACTAACGTTGTATTTAGGAACCTATTTACGAGTTTTTAAAGTGAAATAACTTTCTTCCTCCCCCCTTCCCCGATTGTGGGTGTCAATCGAAGGCAGCACTAACACACGATTAATCGAAGATTGAAGAAAGTTCAAAAGGCTGACTTCTTAACCCACCATCAAACATTTCTACTAACGTTTTATTTAGGAACCTTTTAACGAGTTTTTAAAGTGAAATAATTTTCTTCCCCTCTCCCCGATTGTGGGTGTCACTCGAAGGCAACACTAACACACGATTAATCGAAGATCGAAGAAGAGAGCTCAAAAGGGTGCCTTCTTAGCCCACCATCAAACATTTCTGATAACTATTTATTTAGAAACCTTTTAACGAGTTTTTAAAGTGAAATAATTTTCTTCCTACCTCTCCCCGATTCTGGGTGTCACTCGAAGGCGACACAAACACACGATTAATCGAAGATCGAAGAAGAAAGCTCAAAAGGATGCGTTCTTAAACCATCATCAAATATTTCTCTTAACGTTGTATTTAGGAACTTTTAACGAGTTTTTAAAGTTAAATAATTTTTGTCCTCCCCCTCTCCAATTGTGGGTGTCACTCGAAGGCAACACTAACACACGATTAATCGAAGATCGAAGAAGAAAACTCAAAAGGATGCCTTCGTAATCAACGATATACATTTCTACTAACGTTGTATTTAGGAACCTTTTAACGAGTTTTTAAAGTGAAATAATTTTCTTCCTCCCTCTCCCCGATTTTCGGAGTCACTCGAAGGCAGCACTAACACACGATTAATCGAAGATTGAAGAAGAAAGTTCAAAAGGATGGCTTCTTAACCCACCATCAAACATTTCTACTAACGTTTTATTTAGGAACCTTTTAACGAGTTTTTAAAGTGAAATAATTTTCTTCCTCCCTCTTCCCGATTCTCGGTGTCACTCGAAGGCAACACTTACACACGATTATCCAAACATTGAAGAAGAAAGTTTAAAAGGATGCCTTCGTAACACAGCATCAAACATTTTTACTAACGTTGCATTTAGGAACCTTTTAACAAGTTTTTAAAGTGAAATAACTTTCTTCCTTCCCCTCCCCAATTGTGGGTGCCACTCGAAGGCAACACTAACACACGATTAACCGAATATTGTAGAAGAAAGCTCAAAAGAATACCTGTTTAACCCACTGTCAAACATTTCTACTAACGTTGTATTTAGGAACCTTTTAACGAATTTTTAAAGTGAAATAATTTTCTTCCTCCCTCTCCCCGATTGTGGGTGTTCCTCGAAGGCAGCACTAACACACGATTTATCGAAGATTGAACAAGAAAGCGCAAAAGGATGCCTTCTTAACCCACCGTCAAACATTTCTACTAACTTTTTATTTAGAAACCTTTTAACGAGTTTTCAAAGTGAAATAACTTTCTTCCTTCCCCTCCCCTATTGTGGGTGTCACTCGAAGGCAACACTAACACACGATTAATCGAAGATCGAAGAAGAAACCTCAAAAGGATGCCTTCGTAACCAACAATATACATTTCTACTAACGTTGTATTTAGAAACCTTTTAACGAGTTTTTAAAGTGAAATAATTTTCTTCCTCCCTCTCCCCGATTGTGGGTGTCACTCGAAGGCAACACTAACACACGATTAATCGAAGATTGAAGAAGAAAGCTCAAAAGGATGCCTTCTTAACCCACCATCACACATTTTTACTAACTTTTTATTTAGAAACCTTTTAACGAGTTTTTAAAGTGAAATAGTTTTCTTCCTCCCTCTCCCCAATTCTGGGTGTCACTCGAAGGCAACACTAACACACGATTAATCGAAGATCGAAGAAGAGAGCTCAAAAGGGTGCCTCCTTAGCCCACCATCAAACATTTCTACTAACTTTTTATTTAGAAACCTTTTAACGAGTTTTTAAAATGAAATAATTTTCTTCCTACCTCTCCCCGATTGTGGGTGTCACTCGAAGGCAACACTAACACACGATTAATCGAAGATTGAAGAAGAAAGCTCAAAAAGATACCTTCGTGGCCCAGCATCAAACATTTCTACGAACGTTGTATTTAGGAACCTTTTAACGAGTTTTAAAGTGAAATAATTTTCTTCCTCCCCCCTTCCAACTGTGGGTGTCACTCGAATGCAACACTAACACACGATTAATCGAAGATTGAAGAAGAAAGTTCAAAAGGCTGACTTCTTAACCCACCATCAAACATTTCTACTAACGTTTTATTTAGAAACCTTTTAACGAGTTTTTAAAGTGAAATAATTTTCTTCCTCCTCTCCCCGATTGTGGGTGTCACTCGAAGGCAACACTAACACACGATTAATCGAAGATTGAAGAAGAAAGCTCAAAAGGATGCCTTCTTAACCCACCATGAAACATTTCTACTAACGTTGTATTTAGGAACCTTTTAACGAGTTTTTAAAGTGAAATAATTTTCTTCCTCCCCCTCTCCAATTGTGGGTGTCACTCGAAGGCAACACTAACACACGATTAATCGAAGATCGAAGAAGAAAACTCAAAAGGATGCCTTCGTCTCCAACAATATACATTTCTACTAACGTTGTATTTAGAAACCTTTTAACGAGTTTATAAAGTGAAATAATTTTCTTCCTCCTTCTCCCCGATTCTCGGTGTCACTCGAAGGCAACACTTACACACGATTATCCAAACATTGAAGAAGAAAGTTTAAAAGGATGCCTTCGTAACACAGCATCAAACATTTTTACTAACGTTGCATTTAGGAACCTTTTAACAAGTTTTTAAAGTGAAATAACTTTCTTCCTTCCCCTCCCCAATTGTGGGTGTCACTCGAAGGCAACACTAACACACGATTAATCGAAGATTGAAGAAGAAAGCTCAAAAGGATGCCTTCGTAACCCAGCATCAAACATTTCTACTAACGTTGCATTTAGGAACATTTTAACGAGTTTTTAAAGTGAAATAATTTTCTTCCTCCCTCTCCCCGATTGTGGGTGTCACTCGAAGGCAGCACTAACACACGATTAATCGAAGATCGAAGAAGAAAACTCAAAAGGATGCCTTCGTAACCAACAATATACATTTCTACTAACGTTGTATTTAGAAACCTTTTAACGAGTTTTTAAAGTGAAATAATTTTCTTCCTCCCTCTCCCCGATTTTCGGTGTCACTCGAAGGCAGCACTAACACACGATTAATCGAAGATCGAAGAAGAGAGCTCAAAAGGGTGCCTCCTTAGCCCACCATCAAACATTTCTACTAACTTTTTATTTAGAAACCTTTTAACGAGTTTTTAAAATGAAATAATTTTCTTCCTACCTCTCCCCGATTGTGGGTGTCACTCGAAGGCGACACTAACACACGATTAATCGAAGGTCGAAGAAGAGAGCTCAAAAGGGTGCCTCCTTAGCCCACCATCAAACATTTCTACTAACTTTTTATTTAGAAACCTTTTAACGAGTTTTTAAAATGAAATAATTTTCTTCCTACCTCTCCCCGATTGTGGGTGTCACTCGAAGGCGACACTAACACACGATTAATCGGAGGTCGAAGAAGAAAGCTCAAAAGGATGCCTTCTGAAACCATCATCAAATATTTCTACTAACGTTGTATTTAGGAACTTTTAACGAGTTTTTAAAGTAAAATAATTTTCTTCCCCCCCCCCTCTCCAATTGTGGGTGTCACTCGAAGGCAACACTAACACACGATTAATCGAAGATTGAAGAAGAAAGCTCAAAAGGATGTGCTTTGTAGTATCAAAACTAATGGAAATATCATGTATTTGTAAAGAGTTTAAAATTTACTTTTCACTAAGAAACAAATAAAGTACTCTTACACAAGAAATAACTTGATTTTTGCTCAAACGTAAGACATATCCGTGTAGTAAATATAAAAATCAGTACTTTATTAATTGCTGAATCTTTTATAATTTTAAAAGTTTCTCAAAACATGCGATTAATTTAATTAAAAAAGCCTTTGAGAAATATCCTTTTTTTGTCTCTAATTTGGTCATTTTTTCCGAATTTATCATTCAAAATGAATATTTTAAAAACGTGCAGCTCCATTAATGAAGAAAACAATACTACTTACTTTAAATCTTTCGCAGTTGAAAACACAAATGTTAGATTTATTATTAGTTTCGTCAGTTATATTACGATTCAGTTTCTGACATATAAGTTTATTTTGGGGGATGCATATCGTCATTGTAACAAAATAAACCGAAGTTTCAGTTTCTGATTACTAAAATGCAAAAATTTAAAGCCATGCGTTATGTTAGTTTCATTTTATTTATAACTGTTCAAAGTTTAAAAAATCTCATTTAAGAATAATGAGAATGATACCATGAGAACTAAAACTTGTAATCGATATCAATAATATTGATCTTTGGAGAAATTGATCCCCATCATTAATTTAATAAGGAAAAGTTACAATCAGAGCCCGTGTTATTTACAAGTCCATATGCAATTGGCAATTGCATATTTTGCTTCTTTTGAGGAAATTAGGTGCACAGAAATTCGTAAGTATTACTTTTAAAAAAACTTTAAATTGCGACCTTTACATTTGTTTTAAATTTATTTAAACTAAAGAAAATATTGTCTTTCATACGTTTACAAGGAACGAAAATTAGAGACTCATGGAAAGCTATTTCATATAAATGACTACTACCCCTTCCAGCAGTAAGTAGTAGAAAAAAAAGGGGGAGGGGGTTCAGCCACAGATCCAGGATTAGAAAAATGATAAAAATCAGTAATTTAATGAATAAAAGGTTACAATTAATGCCCTGTTACATACCAGCACAAAGGTTCATATGCAACTGCATGTTTTGTCAGCCCTTGAGACCGCTGACCGATATTTATGTACCTGATAGGAAAAATTGCATTTGTTGTAAATATTTCATTACGAAAAAAAAAGGAAAAACTTTTCAAACGTGCATTATTACGCTAAAATAGTAATAAGTTTACAAATGTGTTGATCAGTAACTTATCTCTAAAGCTGACCTGGTTACTTTGGATTAATTGGATTTTATATTTTCCAACAATATGTAAAATTTATACAAAAATTTTGCGGAAAACATTTTAGTTATTAAAACAAAAAACATTTTCGAAAAATCCGCAGGTTTAAAAAAATCATTTTGTTTGTTTTTTAAGTTCCGCTTCTGCAATTTTTAATGTTACAGTTTCGTAGCCATTGTTTTTACTTGGAAGGAAAGGTGGCATTATGTTAACAATTAATATTCCTCTGATAGACTATAGAGGTGAAAGTTCAAAAGCATGAACATTCGTAGCAAGTTAGAGGACTTATGCAGGTATTTCCCCTGAAATATTTTTTTTAAATAATCAAAACTGATTTTTTTCATTTATTTTGATCAGTGTTAACCTGTTAACCAGTCTTAACCAGAGTATCAGACTCAGTTTTATGAGTCCTGTGTCCGAAAAATTTTCCCATTTAAAAAAAAAAAAAAAAAAAAAAAAATTTTTCAGAAAAGCGGTTTGTTGCATACGAGTCACAACGGAAATCTGCAATAAATAAAGTTCCCGTATTATTTATATTCAGTAACGTACCTAGGGGCTCCAGCTCCCAAAATAATTGATTATTCTGGAAAATTTTGATTATTCGGCAAATTTAAGGACAATATTGCCACTTTGGTATTCTTTTTTTCTTTTTGAAAATGTTTTAAATGCTGCCCAATGTTGATTTTTCTCATTAGATGTTTTATTTTCCCTCTAGCCCTTATTCTTACGAGTTTTTTTCTTTAATATTTTTCTACTAATATAATCAAAAAAAAAAAAAGACAAAAAAGTCCTTAATTTTTTTATTGAACAGAATCCCCCCCCCCTGCTGCTACTCCACTGTTTATATTTATTCAAGTTACATTCATAGATATAATTGAGATTAAAAATGAAATTCAGTGTATCTATAATATAACTCATTATATTCCTGGTGATACCGCCGCTATTGCTAATTATTTCTTGATATAGTGATTTTTTTATGTCATCCTTCGTTAAAAGAAGCACAACGGTATAATAAGAAAAAAAACTGAAACTTTCTAATAGTTATTTTCTTCTTATGCGTTCATTGTAGAAAATAATTGAATGAGCAAGAAAATCGGGAAAAATATTCTTAATCGGTTTAAAAAGGATCAGCCAAACCAATTCATTCAATAGAACGTTTCGAACGGGGAAGTAATCTAAAGTTACAGAAGTATTGAAGGCACAACGTAATTGCAATTATTGAGAAATGTAATACAACCAAATATTATCCCTCTCCAACTTCGGAACCTTTCTTTCCCTTGTCAAATCTAGCTTTTTGGTTTTTTTGGCGATAAAAAGTATCGTCAAATATTCTGGCAAACCAAACCTTAAGCTCAGCGCAGATTTGATTTTTGATTTGGGATTTCCCTGGCCCTATAACCAGAAAGAACCATTTTTGGTTATAATTAACTTTATTTTGTGTTGTAACGAGTGAATGAATGTTTCTTTTTTTTTTTTTTTTTTTGTTACTTTAATCATAGTTTGTCTTTTTGAAAATCAACTGAGATTTAAACGAAGAAGAATATAATATAACAATTGTAACCTTCAAAGATTGGACTTTTTGGAATTGCTTTTTTTTTTTTTACCCCTTATTGAAATATTTTTCTTGATAGAAATTTAAGCTTATAAGGTTTGTCAATCATCACAATTCTCGAAAGATAACACGGAAAATAGCTGAGCAAAGTATTCATTATTATTTTCATGTATTGCAGTAGATTTTTTTCTTAGTTAAGTATTATTCTGAATTAAGTTTTGTTAAATGTTTTTGAGAATTTAGCACAAAATAAAAATTAATAATAGAGTCGACTATTGTTCTTTAAAGTCATCAGGGCAAAGTTTAATCATGCTGCCCTCAGGCTGACCTGAGATCTCACACTTTTTCTCTTTTCCTCAAAAGAGAAGCAAGTCTACTTTCAAACCATAAGATCTTTAGAAGCAATACGAATAAAAATGACAAAAAAGAAAAAAAATACTTTTCGAAGAAATGCTGATTTCTTTTTAAAAATGCTATTTCAGTTATTTTTTGCTCTCACAGGAGTGAACACTGTAAATTATTTTTTTCTTATTTTATTTGAAAATTATTTAAATTGATGAGATCAGCGGAAATAAACATCCTATAGAAATTGATAAAATTCATGGTTTAGAATACTATAAAATGTTTTCCCCCTTCAAGAATAAATACACAAAAAATGTATAAGAAATAAAATTTCTACCTTTGATAGTTGTCCACTCTCCTTTATTAAAAGGTTAATTTTGCATGATGTATAAGAGATGTATAATATGATTTTGCATGTAAAATAGTGTATTTTTTTTTCTTTTTGTAAATGTTCCTCTATTGCGTATTGAAATTATAAACATTTTCTTTCGGGGTGTTGGGGTTGTCAGATAATTTTTGCCTCGGTGGCCGTTAAGTTTTAGGACCACTCTGACCAGATCACTTTTTCTCTTTTCGCAATTGCTCTTATAACACTCAACTAAGTTTTAAAAAAAGCTAATGAGTGTATAAAAGTTTTATGTTAACTGAAATCCTTTAGACCATATCGGGATAAATTAACAGTGATATCTTTTCACTGCTACTCCCCCTAGTGCAAAGACTTATAAGTTTTAATAGTGTTATAACTACGTAAATAATGTGATAGTTGCAAATATTAATAACGTATCCTTCTCTCTCTGTGACGCGCGTAGGGCCAAAACCTTTCGGTCGATTTTTTCCATAAACTTTGACACAAAATTAGTTTGTAGTATGGGGGTGTGCACCTCGGAGCGTGTTTTCGAAAATTCTATTTCGTTGTTTTTCTATTCAAATTCTTAGCTAATTTTTAATACAAATTTGATAAAATGGGAAGAAATATTTTATTTACATTTTCAAATTTTTATCATTGGAAAGCATAAAATTTTCTGCTAAAAATATCAATTCGAAGTCTCTACGAGCATTACAACAGCTTTAGTAATTGTTTTTAGAATCCCGGAATTAAAGGCTTGCCTTGAGCAAGTCAAACGGTTATAAGTGATTAAGCTCGAGAATAAAATTCGAAAAAAAAACGATGAAATGAATTATTTTATCAACGGAAATTTACTTTTCGTTTTTTTGCCATGTTAACGTTTTTATACCTTTTATTTGTTTCGTTCTTCTCCCTTAATTATTTTTAAAATGTATTTGTTTTTGTAGCAATCCGAACTCCAAGCATTATTAAAATGAGTTACATGAAATATTTTAACAGTTGGAAAAAATCGTCTGCTTTTATTTTCTCAGTTTTTAAGGAAATAAAACTCGGTAAATTATAAAAATATCGTATAAATTGAGGTATTGCAACGTTCCTTCTAAAATGTTTCATTTTGGAAAATGTATTATTTTGTTTTTAAAGTTAAGAAGGAAAACTTCTTTTAAACGTTGGTAAGATTTTTCTGTTGATTTCTGTAAGCCACAAAATTTGCCCTTAATTTATCTTTCGGCTTTTTTTTATATCATACTTTTAAGGAATTATAGTTGAATTATAACTAAAATTGAGTATTCTTTCTGCGATATCGATTTATTACCAAATGACCTTTTCATTTTATACCACGGGCAAAGCTGTGCGGGTATCGCTAGTATGAATGTATTTAAACCCTGAATATTTAAGGCTGGAACTTTTCTTATTTTAAAGTGCATCATTATTGGAATACTTTTTTCCTCAGCAAAAATCATTCTTTTATTTTAAAAAAATGATTCATTCAAATATTGTGAAGTAGACACAACAGAACTAAATATGAGAAAGAGTGAAAAATGATTTACGAAATAAAATGGGGAAGGAAGATTCAATAAGTTGGACACTTTGTGCATAAATCAGGAAATTTGAAACTAACTGAATTGGTGAATTTCCAAGAAATAAAGCAAGATATGTGAAGTCATACTAAGTACTTCAATGAAATATAATCTAAAGGTTTGAAATTATTCAGTAGTTTTTTTCTTCGTTAATAGTGTATGATTGTACGAAGCTCCTTGTAATTTAAGTGGACTGTAATTTTCATTCAAAAGAATACATTCAAGTAGAAGCAATTTTATTTATTTAACTAGTTCAAATCAACCTAAAGCAATTCAAATAAGTGTAAACTGAAACATGACTAAACTGAACAAAACTAACTGAACTGGTAAAAACAAGTTTTTATAACGTTTAGGCACGTATGCGCTTCTTTCCTAAAGGCCCGGTTTCCTAGGAGTGAAATCGTCGATCTCTGGCGAGGCGACAGACGCCGCCGCCTTCTGTGCATGCGCCTGAGCCGCAGAGTGACGTCGCTTCATGCCACGCTCCAATCAAACTGGTTCTGATTCCAGCGTGCGTCGTGCCCGGTGTCAGAGACGATTCTAGGAAACCGGGCCTTTACGCATACGGCTGACGCGCCCTCTGTCTAAAAGTTATGCAACGGAATGACTATGATTATTCTGCCGTGCTAAGCACAAAAATCGTACCTGCAATTTGTAACAAAATTGAGTTATCGCCACCAGGTGGCTCTTTGTGACGTATTTTACCTACATACAAAATTATACGGTCATTTGAGAACGGGAAATATTTATTAAAAAATTCTGAAAAAGTTTCACCCGAATCAAATACATGGTGGAGCAAAACTTTAAAGAGTTATATGAGCTAATATTTAAAAATGTGCCAATTTGAGTCCCAAGTGAATTTTCACTAGTATTTCAATAACTAGTTAAAAAAATAATTTTCCCCAGAAAGAAGACAAGGTTCTGCTTTCATTTCATCTAATAACATCAGAAAAAAAAAATTTTTTCTTCAGAAAATATTGTTTTTATACATCAAAAATCAGATCGGTAACGTGTCCCCAGTAGCAAAGCTTAGCATGCAAACAGGTCATGCGCACTTTCTAACTTCCCAAAAAAACACACTTGCACGAAAAACGATTCTATTTTTACCCCTTTGTTAATATTTTACTTCATTTTTGTTTTAATCGATTTCTGATTTTCTAGCCGATGCGAAATAAGCGTGTCCCAAGTTCCGCCGTCAGAGTGGTAACAATAACTTCCGATCTATGTTTAGACTCCCAAAATCATTTTCTGCACCTATACCACATGATACTAAGTACCTGGTGGGATGTTTTATCGCATCGTAATTAAAAATTTGCATTTCTGCATCTAAAATTGTATGTAAGATTTTTTAAAGTGATTTTACAAAATGTGTGTCATTTGAGTCATCAGATCGGAAACACGCTCTAAAATGCGCAGTTTTTATTAGTTTAAAAATTATTTTATATATAAGTATAGTCCTTTATTACAAGTGAAAAAACCACGTGTTTGATTTTGGTTTAGTGCGATCGACTCGAAAATAAAAAAAAAAACTTTGTCATTTTGTCAGATCGGTAACAGTCAGAGCGGTAACATTGAAAAACAGTGAATATGTTACAGAACTAACTCACACGTTTCAGAAGTATAAAAAGCAAAAATCATAGGTTTTAGCCATATATTGAATATTTTTGTTCTTAAAAAATGAAAAGCAATGAGTTTTTAGTACAATTGCTTCATTTGAGGTTTGTATGACCTTACAATAGAAGTTAGTAAAATAAGAAAAAGTGACACTGCATAAATTAAGTTAATTATAATTATTTTATTTATTTATTTTTTTTGTGCGAACAAATATTTACCTGCTATTTTATTTATGTATGTAAATGAATCATATTCTTAACACAGGCATTGGTTTCAAAAGGTTCACGCCGATGAATTAATATTTCCTATCTCCAATCATCGACATCTTGCCTTTTCAGAAATGGCAGAATTTTGCAGTAGCGATTGCATGAGTGGTATACATTGATCCAAGTATTGATAACAACGATATCGAATAAAATTTCGTGGTGGCCATTACGTATTAGCTTTCTTTCTTTTTATTCCTCAATATAAAGAGGAAGAGTACCAATATTTACAAGAATGATATATTCACGTAATAAATTATCTAATAGTGGTATGGCTGCTTCAGGTATATTACAGGATTCTTTTTCCAGCGATACATCCTTTTTAGCAACGTTAATATTCTTCTACAAAGTCATCTTTTTCGGATGTAGTAGGATTTTCATCATATAAATTGTAAGCATAAACTGAGTTGTCAATAGAAGTTGATTCTCGGCTAATAAGTGTTGTAAAGATTGGGCACTGGATTAGGGAGTTGATAATGAAGAAATGCCTTTTGCTTTCACGTAAGTCTAAAAAAAAGATCCTTTTTAATATTGTAAATGATGATATCATGCATCAAATTTTCATGCGGTAATTTAATATAACTATACTCAAGCTAATGACTTTTTCGCAAATGTAAAATATCCTGACATTTTTTTTAAACTTTCTTCTGAAAATAACTGGATATATTTTCATCTTTTAGTAACGCAATAAATGCACATTTTAGATCAAATGACAAGATTTAACTATCAAAAATGCATAATGCATAAATCAAAAGAAAATAGCATTTCGTCAGTAAATGTTTCGTGCAGCTTGTTACGATGCTTCTCAGCCAGAGTTCTGTAGCTTAAAAATGTAAAATTATTGAAAGTTTTTAGGTGTTTTGCCAATAATTAAATCACACAAACGCATGATCTTAATGCGATTTATCTTTCATATTCTTGATTAATTTAAGAGGAAAATATAGCAAAAACCTTCCCCCTTAAAAGGTTTGGCGCCAAAATAGAATCGGCGCTTGTTTCCATGTAGGTTCCATTCTATTGCAAATTTAATTTTAAAAGCAGCGATACTACCATGCTAAGCGCAAATATGGTACCTGCAGATGATATCAAACTGAGATATTGCTGTATCAAGTTTTGCTTCTCACATATTTAATTTTAAAAATATTTTCCATTTTCAAATGACCATGAAACATTGCATTAAGATCAAATAAGTAACAAATAATCACCTGGTGACAATTGCTAAATTTTATCAAAAAGTGCAGATAATTTTGTCCTTAGCACTGAAGAATATTTCTTGAGATATAGCAGTTGCAATGAAAAAAGAGAACGTTCAATTGCAGCACTACCCTTAGAGATATTAGCACCGAAATTTATTCGATTCTTGCACCCTCTAAGGCCTACCTGAGGATCAATTTTTGTCTGATTCCACTCATTACTTTTTGAGATATAGCAGTCACAAGTAATAAGAATACACGTTAGATTGCTCAACTCCCGTTTAAGATATTGATCCAAAAATTAAATCAGCACATGTACAGTATAGGATCTACCTACAGACCAATTTTTGTTTGATTCCGCCAGTTACTTCCTGAGATATAACAGTCACCCATTTTTTGAATGTATTTTTCACGGTCGTCTGCCACCAGTTTGGAACCCGGCTGGACGTCTGCCATTGTGATTTTTAATAGTACTAATCGACCACTTTAACATATAAAAAAATCAGCTTTGCTAAAATGACGTACATTTTCATGTTTTTTTGGCACCTTTCGCTCCCCACCACCCCTATAGGAACCCGCTTTCAGCTTAACCAGTGTCCATTCCGTGAACGGCAGGTATAGGACATTGTCTGATGAAAAGATGAAGCTTGCTAAAATACCGCAAGTCAGCCGGCCACTGGCTCTTGGACTATAAATTTTGGGCGAGGAGAATTTGTTCAGGATGTAATCGTTTTTTCTTTCTTTTTTTTAAATTTTCTTTTAAGTGAAAGATAACGAATAATGAAGTAACTAAAAGAAGTTAGATAATTTATTCTGAAAGTAAAGGTGCTGTCTAAAGTGTATCATACTTAGTATTCGGGACAAGTCTCGGTTATTACTTATTCCTCCAGTTAATACCATTATATTTTCTCTTATAAGCCAGCTTATTTATACATGTATTAGCTTATTACCTGGCGTTGCTCGGTATTGAATTATATTTAACTTCTTTCATGCTAAAATGAAATAGGTGTGTCTTAAATTGATAATTCATTGCTAATCGTAACCTTTGTTGGAAAATACTCATATTTAAATGTGTTAAATTTCATCAATTTGTATGCTTAAAGGCTTATCTCTATTACTCTATATATTCAAATTTGAAAGAAAATGGACATTTTGAGACAAAAAATTTGAATTTTGAGCTTTTTGGATTTTTTAAAAATTTCATTGTGAATTCTAGTGCATCAAGGAACCTCTGTGCCAAGCTTGATGAAAATTCGACTAAAAATGTGGATTTATATAAGGAACAAACATACATACATACATCCATTTATATTTTTAGATTTAATGAAGTCGTTCTCTTTTCGAATTTGAAACACTTGTATGCACCAAATCTAATTGTTTTATTCATATTTTTTTCAAAGTCATATTTTTTGCAATAACAGAAAACAATGGCTCTATCCACTTGTTGTTGAATGGACATAAGTATCAAAAAGTAATTGTTTTATTGGAACGTTATTTAAACCCCTTTTTCCAAGCTGCTGTAATATCAGGATGTAATACTTCGCTAAGGAGGCGCCCCCTTACGGTCGCCGGGGGCAGATAATATATCTCGCACTTTCTCATCTCTACCTCTTTTCTCTCTCATAATCCTCTGGCAGTTGATGTATGGCGCTTTTTCTCCCCTTTTCACGCCACTCCATTCGGGGCGAAGTCTACAGCCCCTAACGATGCTCGGGATAAAAAGGTTCCTCGGCCGAACCCGCAGAAATCTCATTTGCCCTATTTAAGTGACGAGAGATTTTCTGCGGCGATATTAACGTCCGCTGTCGGCCCTTTGTGGATATGTTTGTCTGCATTTTTTCCAGTACGGTTGGTCTGGGGGTGAGATCATTTGGCGGTTGAAAAGTGACTTTCATATTGAGCTGAGGATAAATCGTCGGCTGAGTACTACAACTAGATAACTGCGATTAAATAATAATATTAATAATAACAAACATGTGATTTTTCAGTAGTTTTACTGAATTCAGTATTTTTTGAAATAGCAAAATACTGAATGCAGAGCAAAAAGAATGGGCATCAAAAGTTAAATTTAACATCTACCAATCAATGTTATGCATCCAATTAAAATAGTTGGCTGTATAGAACCAAAAGCCCATGTTTGAACTTGCATATATCAACAGTTTTGTATTTACTCACACAGTGATGTAATTTCAGTATTTCTCATTTTATTTGGGTCACAGGTCTGTAATAATGATTTACTTTTGTCGAAAATGCTTAAGAAAAAGACATTAAATAATTCAAAAAAAAAAAAGAAATGTTACTTTAATGACATGTATATCAAGTCGTCTCATTCCCCCAAAATCGTGAAAAGGTATAAATTTGTCGAGTTTTTCTCCAAGTAGCATGAAAATACTTGATTGCATTTGCTTACTTGTCGCATCACTCTCCAATATAACAATGAAAGTGTTGAGATCTTGCTAATATTTTCCAGTCATTTAAAATCTTTAATTGATGTCACTTCAGGCCAGATCAAAATATCTGAAATATGTTGCAAGGTAAATTTAAATTGCACTTAAGAGCAAGAATCTGAGAAACTGTCACGCCTAGCATTATGAGGTGATTCATGACCTCTCAGGTTTTCTCCCAAAAATTACCAACTGTTTATTATCTTATTGAAAGACCAAATCCCGAATGTTTTGCTCTAAAGTTGAGTTGTTTAGTTTTTATGGATCCCTAAAGGTGAAGGTGCGGCATCAAAAATTAAGCGAATTTTCAAGACATGGAAGTTGCTGCGAGCCAAAACTCTTACCAGGAACTGTTGAACTCCAATTTTCTTTTTGTATACGGAATATAGAAGGTTGAAACTTTACATAATGAATGTTGAATTTGTGGTAAGTTGTTGCCGTAAGGTCAGTGAAGACCCTCAAAACAAGGCATTTTTGACGTTTTTTAGCGTTTTTGAGGTCCAAAAACAGCTTGTACATTTCAATTGGCACGGCAAAAGTAGTGTCGTTTGAAAGACCAATGTAAGCACTTTAAAATAAGTACCTGGGGACCGAGCCCACTCGGTTAAAAAAAAAAAGAGGTTTGTAAACTCGTGTTCTTTTCTGAAATGCGAAGTACTTATTTAGATAAACTTGTGAAAAGCATTTTTAAGCCTTGCAATTACGAATTACTTGGTTGCAATTACGCATTTTCAACAGCCGTAATTTGTTTTAAAAAACATAACCTTATTTAACCCTTTGAAGCAAAAATGGGACCCCGGTGTCCCACTGAACGAAACACCGATTTTCCATGAATATTTTATTTTTTACACAGAAAGGGACACCACTGTTCTGTGCTGTATTACATAACCAGAAAATTATTAAAATGCTAAATATAGTATTTTCCCCTTATTTTGCGGTAAATTAATACAGAGTGATGAACAAAGTATGAAAAATTCGTTGATAAAAATTTTGCGTCAAAGGGTTAATCCATGCTCACCGTAAAATCACACTCAAAAATGGCGCCAAAACCAATTTCATTTCATTTGGCGCCGAAGACGCTGAAGGAGTTGATGAGAATGGATGCAGAGTCCCTGTTCTCCAGTACGCATTTGGTTCCAGTTGGTTTTGACTTTCACTTCACTTCACACTTCAAGGTTCCCCCCGTACATACCACAACTCGTGGTAAAACCGAGATGGGGCCCTGAAGAGCGCTCTGTTCATTTTTGAACCAGGCCCAAGGGCGAGTAAACCCTTGGCCCAGCATCCCCCAGAGGTATCGTTTCACTTGGAGGATTTTATGACCACGAATATTTTTAACGTCCACCAGCCACCATTAATGAAAACGGTTGATCTTTGATCGGCTGGGCTTCCTCTATATGATCGGTCCGGGACCCTCCGGTTACGAGTCCGACGACTTACCGATCGGACTACCGCGGCGCACACCCAATTCTAACTTTATTTTAATTGATCTCTTTCAAATTTCACAAAAAAAAATTATAATTCTAACGTGTTACCAAAACTCGTTTGCCAAATACCATAAAAATTTAAATTTACGCTGATGTGATTAAATATGAAATCCAGTGTTATAATAAAACGTGGTTGCTGTGAAACAATAACAATAAGAGTAATCGTAAAGAAAATGGCGAAAGAAAGCTCGTCAAACTTTTAATGAAGGCACAAAACACGGGGTTTTTTGTGAAAACTCGCGTTTTTACAGAAAAAACGCAGATGTAGATGAACTCAAAAACCAAAACTTTATCTAAATACAAAATTTTATAAAAAATTGTTAGAACCGTTTTCGAGATCCGAAATATATACATACAAGAATTGCTCGTCTAAAGATATTAGATAGATGTAATTTTGTTTCGAAACTTAATATTTTAAGAAAATTGAATTTCATATTTATTGATTTTTTACCTGAAATATCTTACTAAACACTCTTGAGGAGGAAAAAAAGTATTTTAAAACTAACTTTTTCACTTTTATGCTCATTTCGAAATCGCACTTGAAAAGTAAAGTTATCTGATTTTTATATATTGTAAGTTACCATAAAATTCAATAGATGTCGGTGGACAATTACCACTGCTTTTATTCCATGGCTTTTGAATAAATAAAACAGCTTGTTATCTAGTGAAGCCTTGCTTTAACATTTCAAAAACAGTAACAATTTAACGTTGCCAAATACCATAATTTGAACTTGCGCTGATGTGATTAAACATGAAATCCAATTGTTATAACACAACGTGATCTCCACGGAAACAGCAACAATGAAAGTAATCATAAAGAAAATGGCGAAATAAAAGCTTCTCAAACTTTCAATGACGGCACAAAAAACGGGGTTTTTTGCGAAAACTCGCGTTTTTACAGAAAAAACGCCGACGTAGATGAACTCAGAAACCAAAACTCTATCTAAATACAAAATTTTATCGAAATCGTTAGAGCCGTTTTCGAGATCCGAAAAATAAATAAATATATATATACATGTATATATACAAGAATTGCTCGTTTAAAGATATTAGATGTATAAATAACCGAGGAAAGTTCAACGTGCTTTTAGTTGCGTAAGGCCGAAATATGAAAAATGTCATATTTTACCGATATTCAAACGGTCATAACTTCCCCTGCCAACAACTGAAATATTTTTTTTTGCCAATGTCATACTCTAGTCTTTGTCTTAACAGAACAGTTGAGTCCTTTGAGGCGAAATGTAAAAAATTTTTTTACAAAAAATGCACAGGAAAAAATACATTTTTTGTGAAAAATTTTTTCACATTTCGCCTCAAAGGACTCAACTGTTCTGTTAAGACAAAGAATAGAGTATGACATTGGCAAAAAAAATATTTCAATATGTTGTTGGCAGAGGAAGTTATGACAGTTTGAATATCGGTAAAATATGACATTTTTCATATTTCGGCCATACACAACTAAAAGCACGTTGAACTTTCCTCGGTTATTTATACATTATTTTAAAGTGCTTACACTGGTCTTTCAAACGACACTATTTTTGCCGCGCCAACTGAAATGTACAAGCTGTGTTTGGACCTCAAAAACGCTAAAAAACGTCAAAAATGCCTTGTTTTGAGGGCCTTCATTGACCTTACGGCAACTACTTACGACAAATTTAACATTCATTATGTAGAGTTTCAACCTTCTATATTTCGTATACAAAAAGAAAATTGGAGTTAAACAGTTCCTGGTAAGAGTTTTGGCTCACAGAAC
>JAXGGA010005230.1:0-80117 GCA_038373865.1 Uloborus plumipes
TGTAGCTAAGATAGCCAACAAACTGGTAGATAAAGTGAATTTTTCCAGTTTAAAGAATAAAAATGTGTTTTTCTTTAATTATCTTTTTTAAAAAATCTCTTTGAAATGAATGATTGAACCATATGTCTGTGATGATTTGAAAGAAAACTATTGATTTTTTTCAAACATAAAGGGAAAAAAATGACTAGCATTATCTATGAATCTGTAATATCAGATTTGAAAAAGTCAGAAATTTTATCAGTTAAAATTTCAGTCTAAGTTTATTATTTTAAAATTATAGTTATCTTTATTTACAAAGTTTAAAATCATCTGCTTTTTTTTTTATTATTATTATTATTAACTTTCCTAGCTCACTAATTTTACCGAGACTTACTACTTAAGTTTAAACTTAATGATTTCATTTCTACATCAATTGGAATTAGTATACTACCAGTCGAATTTCTATTGATGACAATTAAAGCTTTAAGTGATATCCAATGGGATCAGTATCCTACTGACCAGATTTCTATCGATAACTATAAAGCTTCTATTGATATCCATTGAAATGCTTTCCTACTGACCAATTTTCTATTGATGTCTATAGGGCTTCTATGGATATCCATTGAGGTTATGATCAATAGGCTACAGGTATCAATAGCTTCTATCGATACCAATAGAGACATCTATAGAAATCAATTCATATCAATAGAACTCTACCGATCTCAATAGATTTTTCTATTGATCTCTACGTGTCATTTTTAGCAGGGAAGGAAGAAAGCTAATACAGGAATGGCTCACGTTTGTTATCCACCAATACATTTGGTTACGGTTTTTACATAGCGCTAAAAATAGTTTCTGTACTGTAATTTAAATGGATAATCGTCGCAGTATAGATTTTTTCTTTTTTATAAGAGTATTTTTTTTTAAATAGCAATGTTTATCGGAAATATTTAGAGTCAAATAAATGCTTCACGTAGAATTTGTGATTTAACCGCTTGCCTAATTCTAACGAATTATGTCGGGCTCGTATAAGTTGAAGGTAATTATTATCCCGAGGAAACTCGGGTGAAACTAAATATGATTTAACACCTATGAAAAATTAAAAATTCAACTTAAAAACTACATAGTTTTTTCGTTTCATTTCCTTGTATTTTTAAATTAAATTACAAAAATGTGATTTTTTTGGAGTTTTTTTTTGCAATTTTTTTCGAAAAAATTCGTAATGGAAGCGGTTAAAAGAAGAAGTTCAAGAATCTGAAAACTATTTTTTGAAATATAAAACATAATTTCGCATTACATCAAAATACAGGAAAACTGTTTGCAAAAGAACTGTTCAGAACGTGTGTAAAGTAAGAAATTGGTTTTGACAGCTACTTTTTTGCTCTTTTCGCGTATAGAGAGACTCAGAGAGAGAGAGGGGGATGTTTCAGAAGGCTTTTTCGAAATAAAAATATTTCTGCTTCAAGCCATGACATAAAAAAAGAAAAACGCAAGGATGAAGAAAGCTGAAAACTAGATAATAAGTAAAAGAAAAACATTAATAAGCAATAATAAAAGAAAGAATGAAATGTGTATGGCAGCCGCTAATTTACTTGCAAATAGCGGCTGCTAACTAGAAAACTAAAGCAAACACTAAAGCTAAAGAGCGACAAATTATGCTCCTAAATGCAATTGTGTGTAAGTTAAGATGTATCAAAAAACTTTTTTTTTTTTCAAATTTACAATAGTGCTAAACAATATGATTAGGATGTTTGAAAAACTTTGTTGATCTGAGCTGATATTTTCAGTTGCCTTTGAGGCCGTTCATTTTTCAAAATTTCTTTAATTTTTCGCATCTTAACTATGTTTTGTGTGTGTGCATATATATACAAATAAAAAATATACACAAAAATATACACATATATTACAGAGAGTAAATGAAAAGTAAACTTCTAATTTCATGCATATTCCTTTTTTTCCACAACAACAATACAGCAATGTTTCCGAAAAGCAGTTTTCAGTCCAAAAAACATGTTTATATTATTTCAAGATTAAAATTTCAGCGATGTAAAATTACTTTTCATTTTGCGAAATTGTATGAATGAAACAAGTATAATCCCTCTTTTATCTCAAACCTACTTTTTCTAATTAAGTATCTGCTTTATGCTGCATATATATCGGGTTTCTAATTTAAGGTGTAGGACTACTTTTAATTTACAATGTATTTTTGAGGAGCATCTAGTGAATTCATGTAATTGATCAAGTGCACGTGCTGCAAATTGAAATAGTTTATCTGATTCACTTATACAATTGATTTATTTAACTACTTGTTAATTTTAGTCTTTTATTAATTAGGTTACTTTCCCTCATGCAGGAATTCACTTACCGTATTTTTCGCCGTATAAGACGCACCCAATTTTAAATTAAATCCCCCAATTTTTAATAATCTTAAATTTATACCCGTCTTATACGGCGAAAAATACGGTATTTATTCAGTCATTCGCTATTTTTTCACTCCGTTAATTTTCAGCACTTATCAATGAATGAAACTATTTATTCGTTTATTGTTACAGTTTCTATTAATTTACTATTTCTATATTTCTTTATTCATTTGATGAAACATTTTTAACAATCAAATTCAAAATATTTTTTTGAAAAAATATTTTATTTACCAATTGCATGAAAAATAAAATTTTCTACTTTGTTTTGAAGGAACAAACTTACTTTTAAAAACAAAAACTAATCTTTCAATGCAAGCCTACTTACAAACAGATTGTTCTTTTTTGTGCAATGCAACTTTCAAAATTGGTTGCAAATAAATGAAACCAGGTTTTTGAAAACAGGCAAATTTAATTAATAAACTTTGCCATGCATTTCCCTACTTTTTCTATTATCTATGGGTGATTCTCTGTAAACTCTTAATTGACTGTCTGGACAAGTATACTTTAAAAATAATAAAGTGTAATAAAACAGTTATCTTTTTTAATTCAAGTAAAGCATTAATAATTTGTAGACCGATTGTATTTGGAGCAATAACTGTTTAATTTCTTTTCTATCAATTATCTAAGTCCTAAAAACACAGTCCCCTGACTGTCCCAATCGTATAGTCTAACACTTCAAGGCAATGCTCCTAAAAACCTATTTAGAGTACATAAATTTGGTAATTAATTTCTAAAAATAGAAAAACGCAACTAAATTTTTTTAAAGAAATACGGTCTAATTACGTAATTCTAAAAACTAATACTGTCATGTAAAGCTCTGTCCGTATTTTTTTCAAACAGTCCCCTTCCACCAATTCAAAGTTGCAATAGCAAAAGTCTATTGATCTTGAAAATGTTTTCCGGCATGAAGATTAACGTAATCAGTGTAAATTTGTCGAAATTGCTGGGAACGGTGGTGAAACGCCACTTTGTTTAGTTTGGGAGTCACATTTGTAATTATAGTATACATCTTGGTCGTTGCGAAAACAGTCCTCTGGTAAGTGATTTTATTAATGTTTAATTAGTTTAACTATGAGACATATTATACAGGGTGTCCACTCCTATCGTGGACCAATAGCTAATTTCTAAACCGTTAGAGATAAGCATATAGTTCATTTAGGAAAAAATCTCCAAATTACGAAAGGAATTTTGGGTCTATTCAATGTTTTTCAAAAAATCAAATTTTGAAAGAGTTACGAAATTTAAATTTTTATACAGCCCCCCAGTCCTATCAATCATATTTAGTAAAACATTCTTGACACTGTAACGTTTAAAACTAAAAAAAAATCACTCTTCTATGACAAAAATTGACCGAGTTATGACGTTTTGAAAAATCAAGATTTTGAATGATTTTGCATACGGTCCCTTCAGCGATCTCCCGATGACGTCGTGAAATAATGCAAAATCTTGATTTTTCAAAACGTCATAACTCGGTCAATTTTTGTGGTAGAACAGTGATTTTTTTTTAGTTTTAAACGTTACAGTGTCAAGAATGTTTTACTAAATATGATTGATAGGACTGGGGGGCTGTATAAAAATTTAAATTTCGTAACTCTTTCAAAATTTGATTTTTTGAAAAACATTGAATAGACTCAAAATTCCTTTCGTAATTTGGAGATTTTTTCTCAAATGAACTATATGCTTATCTCTAACGGTTTAGAAATTAGCTATTGGTCCACGATAGGAGTGGACACCCTGTATATTATGTCCATGATTTGTGTCTACATGTACTGGTAGTTGCGTAACAAATTGTGTTTCAATAATTTTGCAAATATTATGCAGCTAAGTGTGAATACACACTACACAGTCCCCTGGCACAGTCCGCTGCTATCTTATACTAGACATGATTTATGAGAAAAACACAACTGCAATTGTGGCCCTCTTTAAAACATAAATAATAGATTTATTTCCAGAACAATAATATTATAATTATACGAACATTTTAAAAAACACCAGAATACAGATTCTGTATCAAAATGAGGAGTTTACAGAGAATCTGCCTTATCGATTCAACCCTTCAGTATTACTCCTCTACACTCAAAATCTAACGCTATTCTAATTGAATTGATTTCTAAAACTAAGAAAAAGTTTCTTAAAAGTCAAACACGAGAAGACGTTTTGTTACGAACAAAGAAAAATCCTTCGTCCGAAATTTTCCACAAAATTTACTTTCTGATCCCCCAGCAGGACATTACTTTGAAAACATGTCACGTTTTTGAACATATCAAAGTTGCCTTTCATTGATTTCGGCTTTTTCTTCTGTGACACTTGCTCAAGATAGGGTGACAACTTCTCTTACGAACGCTATTTGTTTCCTTCCTTGTGCTGCATTCCAAAATTCCTTTTCCGAAAGTCCGGAATTTTGATCTATTGAATTGAGGGTTAAATGTAAAAAAGTCAAATGTCCAGCAACTATTCCTTTCCTTTTTCTTTTTAAAGTAGGCCACTCAAGCATTTTTCTCATTTCATAAAACTGTTTATTTAATTTTTTAAGCACCGATCACAGAAAATTATGTAATATTTTCCTTACCTAAATTGATGCGATTCAAAAGTTCTGTTTGTTTGCATTGATGCAAAATACACGACTGTGGGTCAATTAGAATTCCTCTTTTGACGGAGCTTTTCTCCAACTATCCCGTTGAAGCATTTGAGCATTAAAACTGTTTTAGAAACTTTCTTTGGGCTAATCATGAGTTAATTTCCATGTGCATACCTTGTACATTCCCCTGGATAAACAAACTCTCCTTTCAGTTGGCAGGAATATACGTGCCCCCCCCCCCCCTTCGTTTGAAAATTTACTCTCAGTTTCTTACCAAGTAGAGGCATTTTAGCTCTCACTATAAGAAACGGAATTAGAAAGTATTTCCAGAGTATGTGATACAACCAATTACTAAATCAAACATGCCAATGATTGCATCTGAGTCTTGAAATCTACCAGTTGGCCACCTTGCGCAGTGGTCAGAGAAGTCTAAACCAAATGGCGTGGTCCCGGGTTCGAATGCCGAATCGGGCATGGATGTTCTTCCTCTTCTGTCCTTGTCCTCTCTCTGTATGAATGTATGCTGCGAATGTTTGTATGCAAAATAAATGGGTTTCATGGTATGTGTGTTGAGCTAGAGCTCCTTTAGAGGACAGACTGACTTGAACATTTTGGTTCCAAGACATTTTTGGATCCACCCTTGTTACATGTATTTGAAACACATATAATATTATACCTGGTTGCTCTGGCGTAAAATAACTTATGATTATTTGGATAAAGCCCCATATTAGGTAAATTTAAAAAGATAACGTATTTCGCGAATTTAAAAATAGTTTATTGTGAAATATTCCATGAAATTGGGTCTATTTTCATATTGCACTTGTTTTAAGCCTGAGTTTATGAAATGCTTCTGTCATATAGACGAAAATAGTCAAGTACCATCTATGCAGCTACAATTCAAGCTTAGCTTCCACTTTTCTTCAATGCGAATTGAGTACAGATACCAGTGGTTCCACGCTTACCCCGTTTTGGAACCAAAATGTCAGATGAGTCAGCTCCCTTCTTATAGGAGCCTTATGTTGCGCTAAATCGGACTTACACCTTAATGGTGCTGGTAAAACCGGAAGCAGTACCAATTGAAAGGGCAAGTGGATAAAGGTGATATGTGACAATTTTGAAAAAGCTTACTTTATACTATGGATGAAGGTGAAAAGGTAATTTTTTTTTTGAAAACTTTTTTTAGAAATTTAAAAATTGTCACATATCACCTTTAGTCACTTTCCCCTTCAACGGTGTGAGTAAGTTAACAAAATTGAACGCACACTGTTTTGAATTTAGGCGAAATTCAAATGTCGCATATCACTTTTATTCACTTTCTCCTTCAATTCTGCTTTAAACCTAGTAGTTGTGTCCCCAAGTAGCATCAACTCATCGGATTTTGCAAGGCCGATCATCGAACTTCTTGTAAACTGATGCAGTAACGCACGATGACATCGATCCGATCAGTATCCGAACACGGTTTTCGATGAGCTACTTTTCATCGGAAAGCGATATCCTTCCGATCAACTTTCCCGATGAAAATAAGCCGAGCATCCAAAATTGATCCTAAATTCATCGGCACGGGACTGCACTGCTCGTAAATTGCTCCAAATCTCATCGTATTTCGAGCAAAACTCATCGGATTTTGCTGCTCGAATTCTGTTTGGCCGATGAGACATATTGAAGCAATTCCCGATGAGAACTCATCGAATCCGATCATCGGCCGATGAGAATTTCATCGGGTTTCGATGAATGGCCGATCATCGGCCGATGAGATTATGCTGCTAGGGTCTACTCTGTCCCAGATACCCGAGTGGTATCAGTAACAACAACAATAACAAATCCACTAACTTTTACCGATTTTCATCCCGTGTCTTACTTAATAAGAGGCTAACGTTGAGCTATTCCACTGCCCAATCGACCTTTAAAAAACTCAGAAACAAATAATCATGAAACATAAAGTCATGAACATATCATTAATCCATAAATCAAAGACATAACTCTCTTTTAGCAACGCTTTTTAAAGCAAAGTTCCGGATACTCTTCCATTTATCTAATTGTTTACTTTAAAAATGTTTTTTCAGAAAGATGTATTTCAAAGCAGTCTCTTTGGAAAACAGTTCTTCCCAAATTGATTTAGTCTCTGTTATCCCTTTTTCCCGAAGTATTAGTTCATGTGTATACGGCTAATATTTCAAATATTTTCGGAGAGTTTTTTTAAGACCGTTACTAGATTTTTTCCTTTTGTGTGATACTATAAAATATGTCGCAATATGTTTTCAGGAAAACAAAATTTTTTGGAAGACGAAAAATATTTCTTGTTATAATAGTTAGAATTTTGTTCTTGGACTAAGCTAACAACATAAATAAAGAGTCCGAGACGTTTTGGGCTCTTACGTTTTTGTGCTGCAGTCATCAAATTTGTTTTCACAAATGGAAAAACTTTTAAAGGGTTTTGTTGTTTCAATACTGCTCCTTTGTTAAGAGCGAAAGTAAGACACTTGTCTGAATCATGAACACATCTTAGTTAACTCACTTAATGTTGAACAGTTAATTTTTGGAGTGAAAAGCACAGAAAAATAGTGGAAACTAGCTGACTAGTGCGAAGCATCTACATACGACATCGGTTATTTTAAAACGAAATTTTTCAAGGTAATGTGTTGGGGAAAAAAAACTAAAATCTAAATTGCTTATTTTTCACTGATGAAAAAAAACTTTAAAATGAGACTCTTATTTTGACGTTTGATGAAGTATTTAGGGACCTCCCACAATGATCACAAAAAAAAGCCCAAAAATTATTTATGACATTGAAATTTGAAATACTGATTAAACTGAAAGTTTTCTTTTCTAATTTTAATGCCACGAAGCAACTGTGGTTCAGAACCATGCAATGAAGTTAAATGATAAATTCTTGGAAATTTTGATCATAACTAACCCGAGGAGAAAAAAAAATATTTCAAACACAAAAATGTCAGACGGATGGGGAGATCGAGTTCACGATCTTTGCTTTATGAGGAAACTCTCTAATCATCACCTAATGGGTCTCTGCCTGGGAATGAAAAACATTAACTCAATATGTGTGACATAATAATAAATTAAATTGAAATACAATGCCATTTTTTGGCATAACTTTTTGGCACTTTAACTTTCCCGTTAAAGCAAAAGAAAGACGAAAAAGGCATTTAAAGTGGCTTAATACATCTTAAAAATGTCACGAAGTCAAAAAAAAAGTCAAAAAATAACAACAAAATATAATAACTACCGAAAAAATTAAAATTAGAAAGTAGGGCTTTGAGATGTGGAAAAATGAGTGTCTGTCTATCGGCATGGCCGTCTGTTTGTCTCCCCCCCCTCATAACTTTTGAATGAGCAATCCGATTTGAACAAACTTTTTTTGTTCAAAAGATCCCGGCAAGAACATTTCATTTCCATATTTCACTTTTTGCTTTGAACAACTTTTCGTTAAGTTGCATACCAACACCAGAAGCTTTTGTTTAAAAAAAACTACCTTTGTAATGCGGATCGTTGTAAATAAAACCGTAGTACCGAAAGCCAACTTGATAAAAAGCGTCTTACTGAAATATATTTTTTTTTCTTTCCCGAAAATACTTATAAAATGCAAGAAAATGAGAGCCATTTTCAACTATTCTAAGCGAGAATAAAGTTGTTTAACATCGAACAAAACCCATCTTAGCCAAAAGAAACGCAATGGCATTATCCATTACGGTTTAAGAAAAACTTCCTTTACACAAGCGGGGAGGCAGTAACAATAAATTTCTTCTTTCAGAATGGTTTTGTTCAGTTTACCGCTGGAAGAATGTAATATGTGTCAAAGCATGCGCTATTAAATCCTTTAATCCTTTTTGTTGTATACCTTGGGAATTCCATTATTAACTAGGTGACGTCAATTTTCCAGACGCATGGCAGTAAAAAGGTGCATCGGGGTTAATTTCGGGAAAATGTAGCCTTTGTCTTGCATTATTCAAACTTCGTGTTTTCTTTTTCTCGAGGCTTGAGAGCAAAAACTTTCAGGAATGCCTTCAAACTTCAAACGTTGCTCGCAGCCGATACAAAAACGGATTTTGTATGACTCTCGTACTCGTGAGAGTGGTCGCATACCCAAAATTTGCTTTCAAAATTTTCTTCAAAATTATTGCTTCAAAAGTAATATTTTTTCTAATAGCAGAGTGGGAGTGTGTTTTTAAAATAGGCACCTACCTTGAAAAAATGAATATTATTTTTAGAGTATAATACAGATAATCTTATGTATAGCTAATTTTACAGCAATAAAATGCAAATATTGCTAATTTGCCAGTAATGAACTGTAATATTGCTAACTTTACACCAATAAACTGTGAAACTGCTGAGTTTACAGTAATAAACTGTAAAATTGCAAATTTTACAGCTTATTACCGTGCATTTGGCAGTTTTGAACTAGAACCTCTGCTGCCTGCAATATACGGTTGTTTTTACAGTATTATACAAATAAATTTTACGGCAATAAATTGTAAAATTGACAACTTTACAGTAAGAAACTGTAAAATGGAGAGTTTTAGTTTGTTACTGTGCATTTTACAGATTAAAATTTGAACCTCGGCTGCCAGTATTATACTGTAAAAACAACAGCTTATTTTTTGCAGTGTAGGAATATACAACTTTCAAAATAGGGAGGGCTACTGAAACGTAAACTCCTCTAAAAGGAGGAGGGTTTAAATTTGAAACAAACTTTCATTCAAGTAGGCTACAGGAAATTTTATTACAGTAGCAATTATTATTTGAAACGAAAAAGTGCTTGCTTTGTTTGGTTTGGTTGGATTTATTGACGCAAGAACCCATACAGTGTATACTGCAGCAGAAAAAAAAAATTCATTATTCAAAAATATTGCGCGGCAGAAAAAAAAAATCTCCATAAGTTACGAACTAAATTATTGCTAACTCTTGGTTGGAACTTGGGTAAAATGAGCAAATCGTTAATTCGTCATCACGTCCCACTTTTTGGAAATAGAGACTACTATTGTGTTTCTAGTACAAGTATGATGCGCAGAAAAAAACGCAAGCACTCTCGGCTGCTAGACGTCCCGCATGCTGCTTAGAAGAGTATAGTTAAACATAGACGTCTTAAAATTTTTGTGTTTTAGACGTTGCTAGCTCTTACACTATAAGGAGGCTGCGCAGTGCAAGTTTGGTTTGCGACGAAACGGAATATGACGAACGTGTCCCGATCGCGTAAATATTTATACTTCTATCATCGCAGACGTGAATCTTGTGCTCACATCCACGATTTCATGAATATTCAACTTTGCAACAGTTAGTAAATATTCAAAATTTTTTTCAAAAAACATATACTAAAATTTCAAATAAAAATTGGTAGATATCGCAATATCGGATACAGGAAAAAGCAAAGTTGATGCACAAGGAGCGCCATTGTGATGTCACTGCAACCACTTAAAAAAATCTTAATTAGCAAATTTTCCCTGGCGATTCGGAAAATTTAGAGACAGGATATCGACATGTTTTTTTTTTTTTTGGAACTTTTTAATATTTCATAATGTTTAATAACTTTTCACGTTAGATGTAAGTGTGCGTGCGTTGTTTAATTTCATCATTCAGTAAAATTCGGAGTTCTTTCCTTTTTGGCAAATTGAGCAATTTTCCCTTTCAAATGACGAATTTCATGTTTTGCAATGACGTGTACCATTTTGAAATAAATTAGCTTCGGTTCAAGAACTGTAAATATAGATGGCGCAAGCACGAGACCTAAATTTAAAGTCAATTGTCTTCAGCCACACAGTTTGACTTCGCCCATACATTCGGCTGAAGCGCTTTTCACGTTTGACCGATCCTGCAGTCCGAACCGGATTTTTCGCTGCGAAACTGGTTTTCAGAATCCGCTGCCATGACAGCACACTGAATCATCGGCTTCCGTCACCGTTCTAGAATTCTTGATATAGTCGGCTCCGAGAGCCTTCCGATTTTTTGGTAGCCACTTCATTGGTTCTCGCCAGATGCGCGCTCTTTATAATCAGTGGGGGAATACCGCAACGTGACTTTCGGACGGAGCTAGTGCGAATGCTTGAAATTTTTTGCCTCCGTCTATCACGTATAGAGATGGGTAAAAGATCCCGGAGCTGTGATTTTGAACCTGTTTCACTGTCGGAGTCGGAACTGGCAGTTCCGGAAGTGGATCGGAACTGATAGCTCCGAGAGGCGGCAGCGCCATCTGTTATCGTACGAGAGCTTTTTAGAAGGGCAACTACCAAATTCCGATCACTTCCGGAGCGGTTCCTCGAACCTGTTCCGAGGCGAACTGTTCCGCTACCACCAATCAGCGTTGAGTATTTCATCATGACGCAATCAGTTCCGAGTGTCTGATCCCGGAGCTGTTCTTTGCACCTGTTTACGTAATCAGTTCCGATTCAACCAATCAGCAGACAGGATTTGATGGTGGAGCAGATCCAGCGGTTCGGAGTTGTTCTTTGCACCTATTTACGTAATCAGTTCCGATTTAACCTATCAGCAGCGAGGATTTAATAGTGGAACAGTTCCAGCAGGTCGGACCTGTTCTTCGGAACAGGTTCAGTGCTTAGATTTTAATGGCGATATCGCTCTGTTTCGCGTTATTCAGGCCCGTTATTTGGGGATGGTTTTAGTTATCTTTTGATAAAATAGAAACGGCCTGACTGGCGGATTAGAGGGGGGTAGGGGAAAGGCATGCAATTCCCAAAAGGACAATGATGATGACCATATACCATTATTTTTTTTATTCATTTCTCCACAACAAAAATAATTTCTTTTAAATTATTTCTGGGGGAAAAAAAACCACATTAATGTACAACATTGAATAAAATCACTTTGGTTTGTAATGTAATAGAAGTAATATTGCAATCGGCGGTCAGTACGAAAGAATACGTAAAACTCATAAATTTCGAGATCAATTTCATTTAGGGGGGTCATTAGGTCCGTCATTTATGAGGTCGGTGCAGGGTATTCCCCCCCCCTTCCGGTTTCTTGGTACCATTTTACATTGAGTTTGCATACTTTATAGCCAGGGCCTGATTACTGAATAGGCCAACTAGGCCATGGCCTAGTGCCCCCAAATGACTAAAATTGCTGTAATCAATGCCTAAAATTGTAAAGCCTCAGTACAGGGGGCCCCAAAAAAGTATTTGGCCTAGGGCCCCATGATATCTTAATCGGGCCCTGTTTATAGCAATTTAATGGATGCAGTTGAAGGATATGACCATATATGCAGTTCAGAAACTAAAGTTATTAGTTTTAAAACATTTTATACCATGGAAAATTATATTGTATTCGTCATGGTGTGTTTGTGGGGGATGATGCTTTTCTAATATGTTTTACATGTTTGTTTGAATAAAGCAATATTTCCCCGCATGTTTAGTGTTTCTTTTTTGTATTCGCTAATAACATAATTATCAAGTCTGTCTGTCAACTGCGGATTCATAATTGTCACTCTGCATATGCTTGAATATCAAATTTTTCTTATTGTAAAATTGGTATCCACTGCTATTAATCTGTGTGCGATGCAACTTTGCAATCAGAATAAATTAATGTCTGTGAGAAAAATTAAATACTAGTAATAAAATTCTGCTATACATTAACCGCAATTAAATGCAATGCGTGTCAACCGAATATCAATCAGAAATTGAGAAAAAAATTTAAATTCGATCTCACATCGGGAAAAAAGACCGATTTTTTTTTGGAAGAAAATTATCTTTTAAAGACGCACTGATATGTAATTATATGAACTTGTCAAAAAGCTTTTTTTTTTTTTTGTGTGTGTTCCACCCCCCCCCTTTTTTTTTTGGAAAGGGTGTCCCCAAGCAGCACAAAGGCGTTCAAAACACGTTCTGCAACACTTACAGAGCGCACCAGCCGGCACGTTCAAAACACGTTCTCGCAGCACGTGTTGTCAACGTCTATGTGTCTCATCGATCGATGGTAATATGACACGTCGAAATCTGGTGTTGACCACCTTTTATTGTCCCAGTTTTGAACGTGGAATGATAGGGTTCTGGAAATAAGTTTGTTTTCAGTGCTCCCCAGCTGAAAAAGTATACTACGTATACCCCACTATCCGGTGGCCGTGACGTGTTTTAACCGTGACGTCATTTTTGATCCACCATTTTTGATCCATGATCGTCGCCATCTTGGTTTTAATTAATTTAACTATTGATTGTTTAATTACTTTGAATTTAATATATACATTCCGCGGGATTCGAACACGGGTCCCTTGCGATTCCAGCCGGACACGCTACCCAGGTAGCACAAAAACCGTTTAAACGTTTTATAAACGTTTTTAATCCGTTGTCACAACGTTAATAACCATTTTACAACCTTTAAAAAACGAAGTGTGCTACTTGGGTAACCACTATACGCTACTTGATCTCATCGAGGGAGAAAAATAATATTTTAACTGGAAATTTTTTTTTGCAGGAGGCGCCATCTATGAAAGACTAAGGGCGTAAATCATATCATTTCATTAGTATGAATGCAATGCTTTTTTACTGAAATGCATGCAAATCTGATTAGGATCTAGGGAGAAAGAGTTGTTTAGGATAAAACTTAAAGTTTCTGCAGGTATTATTCCTCTTCCCAAGCAGCACAAAGGCGTTCAAAACACGTTCTGCAACACGTACAGAGCGCACCAGCCGGCACGTTCAAAACACGTTCTCGCAGCACGTGTTGTCAACGTCTATGTGTCTCATCGATCGATGGTAATATGACACGTCGAAATCTGGTGTTGACCACCTTTTTTTGTCCCAGTTTTGAACGTGGAATGATAGGTTATATTTAGGTTCTGGAAATACGTTTGTTTTCAGTGCTCCCCAGCTGAAAAAGTGTACTACGTATACCCCACTATCCAGTGGCCGTGACGTGTTTTAACCGTGACGTCATTTTTGATCCACCATTTTTGATCCATGATCGTCGCCATCTTGGTTTTAATTATTTAATTACTTAATTAATTTATTTAATTTAACTATTAATTATTTAATTACTTTGAATTTAATATATTCATTCCGCGGGATTCGAACGCAGGTCCCTTGCGACTCTTGCAGGACACGCTAACCGCTATACGCTACTTGATCTCATCGAGGGAGAAAAATAATACTTTAAATGGAATTTTTTTTGCAGGAGGCGCCATCTATGAAAGACTAAGGGCGTAAATCGTATCATTTTATTAGTATGAATGCAATGCTTTTTTACTGAAATGCATGTAAATCTGATTAGGATCTTGGGAGAAAGAGTTGTTTAGGATAAAACTTAAAGTTTCTGCACATATGATTCCTCTTCCCTTTCTAAAAAGCAGCAATTCACGACCTCCATTCTGAGAAATTAAGCACCTCCTTAAGCACTGAAATGACACCGTGATAATATCAGGGCTGCAGAGTCGGAGGAAAAATGGTCGACTCCGCCTCCGACTCCGGGATTTTAAAACTTTCGACTCCGACTCCCGACTCCTGCTTTTTTTGAAATTATTTATTTTTTTACCCAAATGTGAAGAGGGAAAAACCCTAAACAAAGGTTGAAATATTAAGTCCATTTTTAAAAGTTTCATTTTTATTCATGGTCGTAGCCAGGACTCACTTTAGAGGGGGGGGAGCAAGCTGGGGTATCCCAGTTGGAGGTCATGGGAGGTCATTGTGACCTCTCGAAAAGTTTAATTTGGTCATGAATTCTCACAGGTAATTTCACCACATTTACCTCAATTCTCGGAGATCACTGTGACCTCCTAAAAAGTTCATTTTCTCCAGAGCAAATGACAAGTGCCGCTCTTGTCATTTGACTCCGTACAAAACTAATCCTTTTCTTGTTAAATGGCCAGATTTTATTTTAACACAATGCATTTTTGCTGCAAATATTTTTTATTATCTTGCATAAGCCCATACATAGCAATTCGTTTCACAAAGCAGACCCGCCATTTTGAAGCCCTTTTTAATGATCCTAGATGCTTAGGATTTGGATATTGGATGCTGAAAATTTGTATCTGTTAGTTTAAAAGACATGTTTTCACCACCATAAAATTTCATCGAAATCGGAGGTGGTTGGAGTCGGAGTCGGAGTCGACATGTTTTTCAGCAACTCCGACTCCTTTAGTCCAAAATCAGTCCGACTCCGACTCTTCGACTCCGACTCCGACTCCGCAGCCCTGGATAATATTACTGTTTTTGCACGTCAAATATCACGTTCCTTAAGCACTGAAATGACACCGTGATAATATTACTGTTTTTGCACGTCAAATATCACGTTCCTTAAGCACTGAAATGACACCGTGATAATATTACTGTTTTTGCACGTCAAATATCACGTTTCTTAAGCACTGAAATGACACCGTGATAATATTACTGTTTTTGCACGTCAAATATCACGTTCCTTAAGCACTGAAATGACACCGTGATAATATTACTGTTTTTGCACGTCAAATATCACGTTCTTTAAGCACTGAAATGACACCGTGATAATATTACTGTTTTTGCACGTCGAATATAACGTTCAAGTGACACTTAGCACCTTTATGTGACCAATAACACCATTTTTGCACCAAATTTGAACGTTCTGGTGCTGCTGGGGTTCCCTTTCTAAAAAGCAGCAATTCACGACCTCAATTCTGAGAAATTAAGCACCTCCTTAAGCACTGAAATGACACCGTGATAATATCAGGGCTGCAGAGTCGGAAGAAAAATGGTCGACTCCGACTCCGACTCCGGGATTTTAAAATTTTCGACTCCGACTCCGACTCCTACTTTTTTTGAAATTATTTATTTTTTTACCCAAATGTGAAGAGGGAAAAACCCTAAACAAAGGTTGAAATATTAAGTCCATTTTTAAAAGTTTCATTTTTATTCATGGTCGTAGCCAGGACTCACTTTAGGGGGGGGGAGCAAGCTGGGGTATCCCAGTTGGAGGTCATGGGAGGTCATTGTGACCTCTCGAAAAGTTTAATTTGGTCATGAATTCTCGCAGGTAATTTCATCACATTTACCTCAATTCTCGGAGATCACTGTGACCTCCCAAAAAGTTCATTTTCTCCAGAGCAAATGACAAGTGCCGCTCTTGTCATTTGACTCCGTACAAAACTAATCCTTTTCTTGTTAAATGGCCAAATTTTATTTTAACAAAATGCATTTTTGCTGCAAATATTTTTTATTATCTTGCATAAGCCCATACATAGCAATTCGTTTCACAAAGCAAACCCGCCATTTCGAAGCCCTTTTTAATGATCCTAGATGCTTAGGATTTGGATATTGGACGCTGAAAATTTGTATCTGTTAGTTTCAAAGACATGTTTTCACCACCATAAAATTTCATCGAAATCGAAGGTGGTTGGAGTCGGAGTCGGAGTCGACATGTTTTTCAGCAACTCCGACTCCTTTAGTCCAAAATCAGTCCGACTCCGACTCTTCGACTCCGACTCCGACTCCGCAGCCCTGGATAATATTACTGTTTTTGCACGTCAAATATCACGTTCCTTAAGCACTGAAATGACACCGTGATAATATTACTGTTTTTACACGTCAAATATCACGTTCCTTAAGCACTGAAATGACACCGTGATAATATTACTGTTTTTGCACGTCAAATATCACGTTCCTTAAGCACTGAAATGACACCGTGATAATATTACTGTTTTTGCACGTCAAATATCACGTTCCTTAAGCACTGAAATGACACCGTGATAATATTACTGCTTTTGCACGTCAAATATCACGTTAAGCACTGAAATGACACCGTGATAATATTACTGTTTTTGCACGTCGAATATAACGTTCAAGTGACACTTAGCACCGTTATTTGACCAATAACACCATTTTTGCACCAAATTTGAACGTTCTGGTGCTGCTGGGGGTCCGGAGCGGAGCAGGTTTTGAACCTGTTCCGCCAAGTGGAACTGGAACTACTTTTCCCATCTCTAATCACGTACGAAAAACCACTTCGTTCGGATGGAATAGAGCTCCTTTAGAGGACAGGCTGACTTATCTGACATTTTGGTTCCAAGACATACTTGAATCCAGATTTGTAACAGGTATTTGAAACATATTACTATTACACCTGGTTGCTTTGGCGTAAAACAACTTATGATTAGTTGGATAGAGCACCATGTTAGGTAAGTTTTAAAAAATAACTTATTTCTCGAATTCAAAAGCATTTTATTGGGAAATGTTTCAGGAAATTGGGTCTATTTTCATATTGCACTTGTTTTAAGCCTGAGCTTATGAAATGTTTTTGTCATATAGACAGAAATAGTGAAATATCATCTATGCTGCTACAATTCAAGCTTAGCTTCCACTTTTCTTCAATGCGACTTGAGTACAGATACCAGTGGTTCCACGCCCACCGTTTTGGAACCAAAATGTCGGATGAGTCAGCTGCCCTTTTATAGGAGACTTATTTTCGCAAACAAAGTGCTAAAGAATGAAATGAACACTGTTGGACGAAGCCAATTTGCACCGGAGGTATCATATACGAATCGTAAGTACTGTTTTCATAATTGGCTGCGAAGCATAAGTGCAGAATTGAACATGTATTGTCCGGCCCAATTATCACAAATGTATAAATTACTTGATACTGATTGTCATTCATTTTCAGCATGGTATCGAATGGTAGGCAGTGCAGTTGAAGCTTATTAGTAGTAGTTCAGAGAGGATGTTTGAAGCATTACCGAAGATACTTTCCCAATCTCATTATAAATAAATCGAGTTTATTTCACTTTGACCGCTTTCAACCGTCGGACATAAAGTGAAATGTTGCTGGTTTTAGTAAACTGACGTGAGCATTTAATGAAAGTGCTGAATAACTTGTTATTATGGCGTTAAACTCATAATTGGCTGTCCTGACCGAGTATTTAAAAAATAATAAAGCGTAATAAAGTACTTATCTCTCTTAATCCAAGTGCAGCATTATTACTTCGTAGTCCAATTTTATTTGGAGCCTCTACATTTTTTTCTAGAAATTTGAAAAGTCCTAAAAACGCAGTCCCCTGGCAGTCCCAATTGTATTGTCTAACACTTAAAAGTAATATTTCAAAAACCTATTAGCAGTACATAAATTTGACAATTAAAATCTAAAAATTGAATAATATGAAATCGGTTCCAGTTAAGCATTTCTAAAACTTAATATTGCCATGTAAGTTCTGTTCGGGTTTTTTTTCAAATAATCCCCTGCCACAAACTCAAACCTGCAACAGAAAAAATCTATCACTCTTTCAAATGTTTTTGGATTGAAGTTTAACGTAATCAGTGTGAATTTGCCGAAATTGCTGAGAACGGTGTTAAAACGTCACTTTGTTTAGTTTCAGAGCCACATGTGTGATGAAAGTATGATTCTTGGTCATTACAAAAACAGTCCTCTGGTGAGCTATTTTATTAATGTTAATTAGTTTAATTAAGTTATATATTGTTATTATGTCCATGATTTGTGTCTACACATATAAGTAGTTTCGTGACAAACTATGTTCCAATAACTCTGCAAATGTTAAACAACTAAGTGAAAATGCAGTCCCCTGTTATGATTTATCAGAAAAAACAAGCTTCAATTGGACTTCTTTCGAAACAAAGTAATCGATTCATTTCCTGAGCAAAGGTATTATAATTATACAACCATTTAAACAAAAACACAGATTCTGTATAAAAAATTACTAATTTACAGAGAACCGCTCGTAAGAACTATGTTTCGCTTACGAAAATACCCCCCCCCCCTTCTTTTTACTATGCGTATTCAGTGCATGATTTTCAGTGGTCCCAGCACATTCTATAGTAAAATAATGATAATTTCGTTCGTTTATGCGTCGCTCCAAAGATAAATATTTCATATATGCGTCGAATTTTTCGAAAAATGTAAACAATTTAATTTATTTTCTTGAAAAATGAGCATGTTTCTTCACTTTCCTCTTTAAGCTTTCATCTTTATTGCTCACGGAACGCATTTTTTTCCGCATGAACTAGAGTTCGAAGAGGGACAATTATCTATTATGGATCGTTTTAAAAGTACCAGTTTGTGATTAGGTATGCTACAATTTTTGTTTTCTCCTCATCATTGCAAGTAAACCGTAGTAGTACGACCATTTTTTATAAAAACATTCTTATTCATGCTCTCATTAGAACTTATGTTGCGTTTTTGACTTTTAAATAGGCTTGTTCACATATGCGTCTCTCTCACTTATGCGCCTTTTTCTGTTGGTCCCTTGGGCCGGCGCATAAGTGAGAGTTCACTGTAATGCAGCTAAATTTATTGCAATATACTGCTAATTTTACAGTCATAAACTGTAAAATTTTTACTTTTACAGTACTAAACTGCAAAATTGCTAATTTTACAGTTTATTACCGTGCATTTTAGTTTTGAACTGGAACCTATGCTGCCAGCAATATACTATTGTTTTAACAGTATAATACAGGTAAATTTTACGGCAATAAACTAAAATTTCTAACTTTACAGTAAGAAACTGTAAAACTTAGTTTTAACCCTTTAAATGCCGCACCATGTTCCAGGTATAAAAATTTGAGTTGCTGCATAAAAATAGGACTCTTAGGCATTCCTTTAGACAATGCAAAAAAAAATTTCAAAAATAAAATTTTTATCTACGATTTTGAGCATGTTCCCATTTGGGAACATTGGCATGTTATGTTAAGTTTTTCTCCTAAGGCTTTTAATCGAATGCGCTTTACTCTCGCTGTAGTTCTTTTGTATTTATGCATAAAATGCTTGATATAGCTGATCATATTTGACAAATTCATTTCAATTTGAAACGTTAAACATTCCAAAACATTAAAAAAAAAAAAAAAAAAGACCCACTTTATAAACAAATATTGTCAAACAAATCTGTCCTTTTCATCAACGTCCAATTGTTCTCCTTTCTGCATTGCATATAGTTCTGTCATTTTCGATAAATGACCCAAATATTCAGTTGGTAAAAATTTGGAAAATTTCAACCGACGATAAATTTGCCAATTCTGGAAATGACTCACAGAGTTTTTTACGGGTTTTCGTTTCTATAGTTTCATCAAAAGATGAATTTTTCTCCAGTTAATTTCTTTTTTAGATGATTTTCTCTTTCTCTTGGATTTTGGAGAAGCTTCCGAGGTAAATGGGGCATCAATAATTGTCTCGTCATCCAATACATTGTGTGGTGATTTGCGGGTGAATACTTCTATTTGTATGCAAACATCAGCAGAAACAACCTTATCAAATTCATTGTCATTAACATCTTCATCTGTTATTGCCCCGGTCTCATCTGGTGGTAATTGGCAAATGTCTACTACAGAATCTGCAGATTCATCTGAGTCTGATAGGGCTTGAAAATATTCAATAGCTTTTTGCAAAGTTAAAAACTTTTCTCTGGAACCCATTCTTTCCATGACTTCTAACAACACTGTTGCGATTAGAGTCGTATTCGCGATCACTTCTAGCGAAACAGAAAGCGAAACCTCCACAAGGAGGGAGAAAAAGAGTAAAAACATTGATTGGGGGCCGAATCTCTGGACAACCTCAAGTGACAAGGGAGGGATATTTATTGCTAACAGGTTGTAGCCTGAGCGGGGTGCAAGAGAAAAGCTGCAAACATCTTCATTTCTACGTGCAAAGCGATTTTTCGACATCACTCCCACCCAAAAACTGGAGACGAGGGGAAGGGGAGGGGGCAAAAGGGGAGCAGTGGAAGGTCAAAAGGCCACTTACTTTCTTTTTCAATGCGTCAAATGAGGTTATTTTTAATTCCAAGGCTTTCACTGATCATACAACCGAACTTAAGAAGCGGCATGAATTACCGGATTTTGTATAGCATTACTTGCCAATGTTCCCAATTGGGAACAACGAAGTTTCATCGCTTATAGGAGCTACATTTTTGCTTTAATTTTTTATTTGTCATGTTAGGTCATTAAAAGGATCCTTATTTATGGTTACTTTAGAATATCAAAAAAGTTGAGCCTTTTTGAAATTTTTTAGAATTTTTTCTTTTTGTCTCCGTGAAAATCCATAAAAAAGCACATTTTTGCGATTTTTTGTAGAAAACAATAATTGTAGTAGCTAACTAGATTTTTTTTCAAAAAATCAGGTCTACTTTTGACAGTAAATAGAAAATAAAATTAAATCCACAGAAGCGAAACTTTTTTTTAACGATTTTTTAAAGTTGATGTTCCCATTTGGGAACATAGGCAATTAAAAGGTTAAAGTTTATTGCTGCGCATTTTACAGTTTTAACCTCGGCTGCCAGTATTATATTGTAAAAACAACAGTTCATTTTTGCCTTTTATAGTCTGAAAAGCATCACATGAAAAACCTTTTTCTGCTCCAGTAAGTTCCTAACAATAATAATAATAATGATAAAATGGGACTTACATTTAATATTAAAAATCATCAAAAATTAAAATCCCTATTCGTTTCACACAATTTATAGTAATACACTAAAAACTTTGTTATGCTTCCCAAATATATGCATAAATTTTATGAAGTTTTTGTAAAGTATTTTCGTCATCGGAGTCTTTGAAGAAACTACGAAAAAAGATCAATTTCCACTATCCAAAAAGCGAAAATCTCAATGAAAGAAATGTTACAACTTCAAGAATTAAATTTAAAAGTACTTTTGCTTAAATATTGCTTGAGGCTTTCGCGTCCGGCGTCAGTATGAAGAGGTATTTCTGGGCTTATTGGCCGTGGTCTATATGGAACAGAAAATCCAAACGTTTCGTCGAGCTCTGCGGCCGACATCATCAATGATGAGATTGGTGTGACTGATACTGAGCCAGCTTCGGACGCTCTGGTACTTCAGCAAACTGCTGGTTGGTGCTGGTTCCTGATTGGTTGTAGTCGATCTCTGGTGCGTTCTGGGTCCTGATTGGGCGGAAGTCTCAAGCCGGGGTCTTCTGTGTCTTTAAATCATATTTTAAGACACAGAAATCTTGGCCACAACATCTCATTAAATTGCCCATCGTCATCGCGAAGCTATTGAAATCTTCAAGTATCCATTTAAGGTGACTGCCTACGTTGAAATGACCGATTTCGTCAAAAAATTTGATTTTTTTTAAATTACATATTTGAAAAGAACTGACTTCTAGGATTCCAAAAATGTCTTACTTTTACTTTTCTGATAATTAGAAAAAAAGCTACAGCTAATTAAAAAAACCGGAAGTGAGATTCCGAAGCACCGGAAGTCAGCTGAAAACGTCAAAATGAATGTAAACAATGTAAATTTAGGCTGTGTTTTTCATTTTTCTTGATATAAATGGCTATAAAATAACATTAATATCAAAAGATTACATGTTGCCAATCATTTATTTTTAGTTTTTGAAAGAAATTTGTACAGAGTGGCAACAAATTTTGTTGTTTACATTTTGGTTTACCAACTTCGTTTACTGCTTTTTATATCTGCTTTTAATTTCTTTTACACTGCACTCTTGCTCTGTTTTGTGTAATTATTTTAGTATTTTTATTTAGCTTTTATTGTTTTATTATGGCAAAAGCTAGATCCTGTAGAAGGAAGTCGAAAAAGAGAACCTTTCATGGCAATCGTTATACCAAACCTGAAAACACAAGTAATGAGGCCATACAAAGTGCTAGTACTTCTAAGCTATGTGTTGATAAAGCTGCTGATGCTTTCAATTTGATGAATTCAAGTTCAGAAAAATTGCAAGGGAATAGAATAGTAGATATTTCCTGTCTGGTATCCCTGATCTCCATATTATGCTGCCCTACCTGTTTTGATACGGGGTTGAAACTGTCAGAAGATTCCAGGTTTGGAATTAATTCCAATTTTTCGGTCACATGCAAGTGTGGTTTTGTTACAGGCTTCTCCTCAACATCAAAAACTGGGAAACAGAATATTTTGAACCAGTTGCTTGTACTGGGACTGCGACTCATTGGTAAAGGATATACGGCTGGCAGAAAGTTTTTTTTCACAATGAACTTGCCTTTCCTGTCAAAAGTTGCATTTAAACAAAATGAAGAAAAACTGTTGTCAGCGGTGATTTCTGCGAGTAAGAAGAACATGCAAGAATCTTCACAAGGAGTGAAAGAACTGAAAAAAGTAGATTCTTGTGGGGTTTCCGTGGACGGCACGTGGCAACGTCGTGGCCACACATCTCTGAATGGCTGTGTTTCAGTAATTGCTGTCGATACTGGAAAAGTTCTCGACATTGAAATGCTCTCGCAATACTGCCGTTCTTGCCTAACTAAAAGCGAGAAGGAACATTTATGTGCAAATCACTCAGGATCGTCTGGCAGTATGGAAGTTGTAGGTGTAAAAAGAATTTTTCAGCGATCGTTAGCAAACCACGATCTAAAATATGTGCAGTATTTTGGGGATGGAGATTGTAAAGCGTTTTTTGAAGTGAAGGACACTTACGGAAAAGATTCGGTACAAAAGCTAGAGTGCATTGGACATGTGCAAAAACGCGTTGGCAACAGACTTCGAAAATTAAAGAAAACCAAAAAAGGATTAGGTGGCAAGGGAAAGTTAACCGACAAATTCATTGACCGTCTGCAGAATTACTACGGAATTGCTATACGTAGCAACACAGGAAATTTGCAAGCCATGCAATCTGCAGTTATTGCTGCATTCTTTCATTGTTGCTCCAGCAGGACTAATCCAATGCATGGACAGTGCCCAAAAACAGCAGACAGTTGGTGCAAATACCAAAGAGCCAAAACAAATGGTGGAGCCCGTTTCACAGATATATCTCCTGGATTACCGAACTATACTGTAAATATTATAAAACCGGTGTACATGAGCCTCTGCGACCAAAATCTTCTTGAAAAATGTTTGCACGGATTGACTCAGAATGCAAACGAAAGCTTCAACAATGTTTTATGGAGCTTGTTGCCGAAGCGTGTGTTTGTTGAACTTAAAACTTTGCAGCTTGGTGGATATCTATCAGTTTTGCTCTTTAACTCTGGCTTTTTAGGACTAATACCTGTATTTGAAAATATAGGTGTCACAATTGATGCAGTTACCATAAAAAATTACTTAGAATTTGATGTATTTAGAGTTGAACAATCAAAACGCTGCTCGTTGCCAGCTACAAAAATAGCCAGAAAGAAGAGACGAGCTGCGAAAAAATCAAAATCAGACAAAAACGAACAAGCGGAAGGTCCGACTTACAATTGTGGCGAATTTTGAAAGGATACATGTGTATTATGCTTTTGTATTATAAATATATTTTGACACAATTCCGTAATTGTTCAGTATGTTAGAAAAATCACCTTTTTTTACGTAAATCATCCAAGGAAAAAATATTTAATTGTATGTTTATGTGAAAATACTTATTTACTGTTTATTATCTTATTATGACTGCTTCTCTTCATTATCAGCACTACTGGAAAGCTATTAAAAATCCTGTTTTGAGAAAATGCATACGGCTTTCCAAGAAATGCAAAATTAAGATTTTAGCGAGCATCTGTAACTTGATGCAAAATGAGTCATAAAAATGAAAATTTAATAAAAAGTGAAATCTAAGGAAGTATAAGCTGCATAAATGTTTTACAAAACTTTGTGAAAAGTTTTAAGGTTTATAAATTAGTATAACTTACTTGTTTTGTATGAATAAATCTTTGATTGCGTTTTCTGAAAAACTATATTTTTCCTCATTTCGATTCACGCTGGCAGTCCTTACTCAAAAACTAGTAGGAATTTTTCCATGAAATTTGGTGATAGTGTTATGAACCATATGTACTGTGTTTCTTTACTAGAACTTAATTCCTGGTTAAAATTTGGTCATTTACTAGCTGTGTTAACACAAAAAACTTTTTAAAAATATTGTAAATTTGCTCTTTTTAACCATAATTGAGCATATTTCAAAGAATTTTTAAATTTTTTTAAAACTTTTAGTTCCAATTGTAGATAATGGTTAAGTAAGTATGCAGTATAAAGGAATTGTGTTTTTATTGGTTAGAATTGTGTCAGTGGTCTACCACGTAAACATTGATTTTCGCTCCTTTTTCACTCAAATTTTCCAAAATTTTAAAAACTTCTTGATATATTATTCAAATTTTACTTTTTAACATCATTTGATACCTCATTTAAGCTGACCATTCACATGTTTTGTCAAAATTATTATTTTTTTAAAAAAAGTTCATCGAACGTAGGCAGTCACCTTAACTTCAATAGAAAAGAAGATAACTTGAATTTACCGAAAACGTGACACTCTGCCCTTATATCCGTCGCCATGACGGTTAGACACAGACTGAGGTCCCACTCAATCAGAAACGACACCCGGCTTGAGATTTCCGCCCAACAGGATCCCGAACGCAACAGAGACCGGAGAACTACAACTATTCAGGAACCAGACCCACCAGCAGTTTGCTTAAGTACCAGAGCGTCCGAAGATAGCTCAGTATCAGTCATACCAATCTCACCACTGATGATTGGTGTGACTGATACTGCGCGTTTGGGTTTTCTCTTCCAGATTGACCACGGTCAATTAGCCCGGAAATACCTCTTCATATATACACTTGCTTAGGAGATACATTGTTGCTTGTTTATTCATATGTAAATTAAGTATTATGTAGGGTAAAATTTTGCAAACGCATCTTCAAAATTATTGACTCAATGACGATTCATAATTTTTTTAATGATCAAAATTGGTGTAACAAAATCTTTTAGTAACAATAGAATATTCTTGATGGCTATAGCAACGACTACGATGTCGACTAATAAATCATTCAATGACCATTCAAGGAATTTTTCAGGCCTGTGGCAGTACATAATTCTTCACTCATGCTTACAATTATAAAACAAGTTGAGACCTGTGAAAGCGAGTAGCTTGCCACCACTTAAATTTGTTACGTTTCGCATTTGTTATATTTTGTTCATTCTATGACTGCGCAGTAGGGTGAGTCGAAAAAATCGATTTTTTTATTTCGAAATCGCATTACCCCTCAAAAGTTGTGGTTTAGTATCCACAACTTGGGAAAAATAAAAAAAAAATTCTAAGTTGACGTCTTCGGTTCGCGCATGAGGCTCAAAGTTGGAAAAAATATGTTAAAAATGGAAATTTTCAAAAAGAAAAAAAGAAAAAAAAATTGTAACTTTTTATAATGCAACTGCCATAAGCTGTAAATGTTTTGTGCATTTTTAATCTAAAAAAATATTTTATAGCTTTTGCATACGATCTTTAGTTTGCACATCAGCCTTAAATTGGGCTAAAATCGCCTACAATGTCAAATTTCGAAAATATCGATTTTTTTAATTTCGAAATAGCATTACCTCTCAAAAGTTGTGGTTTTGTATCTAAAATTTGTGGAAAATTAAAAAAAAATCTAAGTTGACTCCTTCGATTTGCGCATGAGGCTCAAAGTTGGAAAATATATGCTAAAAATGGAAATTTTCAAAAAATAGTTTGAAAAAAAAGTAATTTTTTTCTATCGAAGCTGATTTAAATTGTTAGTAGATAACATAATTTGAACCCAAAAAATTATATATAACTTTTAGAAGATACATTCTGTTTGTGCATAAGGCTCAAAATATGAAAAAAAAAAAAAAAAAACCGTCAAAAACTGAACCAGAACGCACTATGTCGGCGCTGTGCCGGTATATTTTTGTTCTACAGCCGACTTGTTTAGACATTACACATATTCTAGGAGGCAGTTCAAAGTCCCTGCAGTCTGCACTCCCTTTAGTTGTCATTTAGTCACCTAGACCCGCCAAACAAACAGCATCTTTAATTAGCAACTCAGAGTGAATCAAAAAGTGCAGCGTGTTTAGCTTTGGGTGAGATTTTTTGCAACTTTATAGCATATTTTTATGCTCAAGTTTTGTTATACTGTTCTCCGTTCTCCGAATAATAAATAATGGAACCCCGGAAAACTTCTAAACGTTTAATTGTTTGTCCGTTTTTTGGTGCACCGAAAGGGTTAAGTCAAAGTGTTTTACCCACATGTGCAGATGTGTTGTTAACTTGCTTTGAAGAAAAATCGCAATCTGTAAAAGGCGAATCTTTTTCAAGGATTTCAGATTGCATAGCTCATAGAAGAAATTTACTGCAAAGCTTCTATACCAACGGTCAGTCATGTACGTATTGTAAAATTGATAAAGGATTACCATAATAAATACTACACTTTGAGAAAGTCATTTAGTCGTGATAAAGATAAATTGAACTTCAAGACAAAACTCAATCACTTTGTTAATGAAGCGAAGTCTTAACTTTTTGATGTTGCTTCTTGCAAGTGTGCAACGAATTTTTCGTGTTCTTGTGCTAAAAAGCCAATCTCTTGTAGACGTACACTGTACATCTGTACATTGGTATAGAACGCACATTGGTATTACCACTGTACATTGGTATAGAAGTTTTGCAGTAAATTTCTTCTATTTGATTCACTTTCAGTTGCTAATTAAAGATGCTGTTTGTTTAGCGGGTCTAGCTGACTAAGTGACAACCAAAGGAAGTGCAGACTGCAGAGATTTTGAACTGTCTCCTAGAATATGTGTAATGTCTAGACAAGTCGGCTGTAGAATAAAAATATTCCGGCACAGCGCCGACATAGTGCGTTCTAGTTCAGTTTTGACATTTTTTTTTTTTTTCCATATTTTGAGCCTTATGCACACACAGAATGTATCTTCTAAAAGTTATATGTATTTTTTTGGGTTCAAATTATGTTATCGACTAACAATTTAAATCAGCTTCGATAGAAAAAAAATTCCTTTTTTTTTCAAACTATTTTTTGAAAATTTCCATTTTTAGCATATATTTTTCAACTTTGAGCCTCATGCGCGAATCGAAGGAGTTAACTTAGATTTTTTTTTAATTTTCCCCAAATTTTGGATACCAAACCACAACTTTTGAGAGGTAATGCGATTTCGAAATTAAAAAAATCGATATTTTCGAAATTTGACATTGTAGGCGATTTTAGCCCAATTTAAGGCTGGTGTGCAAACTAAAGATCGTATGTAAAAGCTATAAAATATTTTTTTAGATTAAAAATGCACAAAATATTTACAGCTTATGGCAGTTGCATTGTAAAAAGTTACATTTTTTTTTCTTTTTTTCTTTTTAAAAATTTCCATTTTAACATATTTTTTCCAACTTTGAGCCTCATGCGCGAACCGTAGACGTCAACTTAGATATTTTTTTTTATTTTTCCCAAGTTGTGGATACTAAACCACAACTTTTGAGGGGTAATGCGATTTCGAAATAAAAAAATCGATTTTTTCGACTCACCCTACTGCGCAGTATTTTAATCATGTTGGAAATAAAACTTAAAATTTCTGGTTGCGTAGGAATTTGTTGCAATTTAGTTTCAGTTTTAAACTACAAGCCTCAACTGATACTTTATTTAATCCATCAACCATTAAACAAAGTCAGCCGTATCGGATTATTCCATTTAACACTTCCCTTCAAAAGATCTCAAAACACCAACTCTTTAACATCTATTTTATATGCGTCTGTCATTGCACTGAATCCTAATCGATCTCCTCACCACATTTCCAGATACGTACCACTGTTGACGAAAGCAAATAACGCTAGAACCAAACAAACTTTCGCCAGGAAATCTCCTGGCACACTGTTTGAGCGGGAACGAATGAATGAGCGCGACTCAGGAAACGAATAGAATTGCTTAAAGCGATAATGGACTTTCGGTCGATGGGAAAGTATTTGTTGCTGCGGTTTTTGATTCCCTCCAGTGAATGTTAAACTTATCAAAGTTCTTTGTAATCATTTGCCATGCCCCCGGGGGGCGAAGCAGATCTCCCATTCACACGCAATAAACAGCGTGTCACAGCTGTAATATCTGCCCGTGGGTTTAAAAGGATTGTTGAGTTTTGATTTAACAAGAATTACAAGAATTGATTTATTCAGAGGGGATAGGAACTCAAATTAAATTAATGAGGGCTGCTGCACAATGAATAGCATGTTTTCTGCTTTCGTTTGAAGGAACTACAGTCGTCAAATATTCCCGTGTTTTATGAGCACTGACAATTTGTAATAGCTTTCCTTGACCAAAAATAATTGAACAGAGTTAAATGCTGGATGTTTTATTTTTATTGATTGCGTTGTTTTTTTTTCAATACAGAGTGGCTCCAAAGTGAGCATTCTGTTTTCACTTTATATTCAACATTATGATAATCATAGTTAAATATTTTATATACGTACAGCGATGTGCAAAAATTAAGGACGAAGTTGAAAAATTAGCAACGGAAAGAAAAGGCAGAGAAGGGTGAAAGGTGAATCAGGACATTGACTTGAGTCAGGTACGTCAACACATGCAGTAACACATCAACATATACTGGAGAAGTGTAAAAGGGTGGTTAATAGCATTTGTGGTGTAAGCTCACTATGTCTGGGTGAACGATGAAATTTCGTATATCAGTTAACGGCCGCTAGTTTCCACTTCAGTGTTACAGTGGATTGCTTAAAGCACATCTGGATGATTTTGCCTAAGTTTGAATCAACCGAAAGATTGATAATGGTCAAAATACGACAAATGTGACTGTGGAGTTTGGTGTTGCTCATAGCTTTTTTTTCAGCTTTGGAAAACATGTTTAAGAAAACTATCCGATGATTTTCAATGGCCGTGCACAATCAACCACGGCAAGAGACTCAATATACTGCCCTGCAGAAAAATGAAATAGTAGCAGACAGCGGGAGAAAGAGTAAAACACATACAACGAGTTATTTAACTGCTGATAGCGCGGTTTACTACAACCAGAATGCAGCACAGTGGTGGTATGTTTATATAATTGCCTGTACGACGTATAGCTTTAACGTTTGATCACCGGCGAAAGCATTTTATGTGATATTGGAAACTCCCAAAATGGTCAGGTAATCCGAGGGTCTGGTACTCTTCCCGGATGAGGGTGAATTTTATTTTGGTTTCTTTTCTGGTTTTAAACACATTTGGAGCGAGCTAAAAACATGCATTAACACCTCCAACATGATCAAAAAGGACTGGTTTAAAGGTCTCAAAGTTCTTGCTTTGAGAGGCACCATGATAGGTAGTCTTACAGCCCATTACATCTTCGAAGGAGACTAAATCACCAAGACGCACTTTCATAGAGAGATGCTCCATTCCTATTGGCGTCTTTTTAGAGTTACTATGAGTCTTCAGTTCCTTAATTCAAAATGCATAGATTCCCTGGAAAGCTCTTTAGAAATAATATCCATTGAGCATGTATGGAATACTTGGACACAGATTGGAACAGTGTGGCTTATCACACTGTGATTTCTAACCAGTAGCTATTCTGGAAATGCAGTTTGCGCTACGAGAGGAATGGACAGCCAAACCTCAGCAAATCATCGACAACATTATATTCAGCATCAGCAGACGACGTAACTTGTAAAACAGTCAGGGGAGTTCATATCCTTTACTGTAAAGAAACCGTAAATCTTTGTTCTTTTTCGCAAAAAATTCCACAAGAGAGCGCTAGAAGCGCAGACAGAAATACATAAGTATATAATATTTTAGAGTGGCTATTGGCATTTGGAATAAGAACTCTTTCGCGCAGGAGCTTTGAGCAATGTGCAAGCAATTCGTTCGCTTATTGTAGAAATCAGGCCATTAGTTCATCATTTATTGTTAATAATTCGCCCTATAAATAGTTCTTTTGAAAAATGCGAAACAAATTTGATTGGGTTAATTTGAAGTGTATTTATTTGAATTTCCACTGAATTTAGAGATCAAAAATAGGTCATGTTTTAGCGTTGTCGTACTATTTCCCACATCTACTACGTATCAGATATTTTTTTGCTGAAAACCTGCCAGATTGGAATGGTTTAATCTTCCTTCGCGTTATGTTCTTCGCTACGTTTTTTTTAGTAAAATTTATTTTTACCCTTTTGATTTCGTTTTTGGAAAGTGTTGCTTACATCACCCGTGTTCTTCGTCTTGGGGATCTAATGGTATTATTTTTCTTGTTTTAGAATGAATTTGTGCAACATTATACTGAGGAAGTCTACTCGTTTTTCATGTTTGCATATCAGCGTGTTTATGTACGTATGTATCACTGCTACGGCTCTCTTTGAAGAGACTTTTTTTGACAACTTTAACTATTCATTTCATGACGGTACCCAGAAGTACCGCTCACATTAATTAAGTATTTTGAATCCAATATGGCTGGAATCCTGCTGCCTACTGCTTACGATTCCTTGTATGTTGAGAGGCCGACAGTGGCGCCAGATATCGGAACCAACTTTCTCGACGCTAGTACCGGTTTTAAGGCTTAAAATCTGGTGATGGTCAAAATTTTTTTACTCTGTACATATTTTATTTGATGTATTTTCAACTAGGAAAAACAAAGTTTTATTAAATTCATTTACAAATAATTCAGGGAATAAAGGGTTAGTCGTTGTTCTCACTGGAAAGAAACATTGTACAATTCAAACTAATTGCTTATCTCAGAAAAAATTGAAAACATTCAATAAATTCTGTAACCCAAGTTGACATTTATAAGCTCCAATAGGAATTTCATTAAAACAGAATCACTCTAATTAATATCCAGTTGATAATAATTTGTGAAAAACACTGCTAGCATCGCATTTGTTTAATGGAACGAGAATAAAACTTGGCGCTCGAAGCTCATGGAAGATCAAATAATGAATACGCTCAAGAAGTCGTTTATCCAGAACAAGCTTAATATTTGAGATGGGATGAATAAATGAACATTTCCCGGGAAATAGAGGGGAGGAGCGAGCGTTGCCCGCAGCGATGATGGGGGTTTGCCTTCGATCTCGCGATGTTTGTTCCTCTAGTTCTGTATGCCGATGGAATAAGTATTGTTCCAAGGTTGGCGAAACAAAAGCTGATTCAGCAGCTTCGGAAAGAAAAGAAAGGGCTTATTGGTTTGGATTTTTGTGCACGGGATGTGGGCTGGTTAGGCATTCAGTATCAATTTCAGAAAAGTCCATTAAGAAGTGGTTCTAGAAAAAAAATAGTTTATGATCTGCCAACTTTTTTCTTTTCTGAAAGGTATATTTTTCTTTAAAACTTTCTTTGCATTTCTTGAAAACAAACAACACTTTTTGCACAACAGCCTGCAAAGACAATATGCATGTTAGATCCTTGATTCATTGCTTTAAATGTATGAAGATCATGAACTTTACGTCGATATAATGTAATTAGATTTTCACGATTTTCAGAACAAAACATACTTAAATAGTACTTTCCTAGTAACTAACATATATCATAAAATACGTTCGTTACTGAACCAAAAAAACACCATGTAATTGCTGGTCCAATGAATGCTGAAAAATTTAAATGTGTCCTATCTATATATATAAAAATCGATGTATGTATGTTTGTTCTATACACAAATCCGCAGTTTCCGTCGTATTTTTATCAAACTTGTCACAAAGGTTCCTTGATGCACATTTTCTCTCAATTTTGTGCAGATAGAGTAATAGAGATAAGCCTTTTAGCATACAAATTGATAAAATTTAACACATTTAAGTATGAGCATTTTCCAACAAAGATTAGGAGTAACAATAAATTATCAATTTAAGGCTCACCTATTTCATTTCAGCACGAAATCAGTTAAACATAATGCAATACCGAGCAACGCCGGGTAATAAGTTAGTGATTTATAAAAGTAGGATATAAACTTTTTGCAAAGTTCATGTAACGAAACACGGATATAACATATGTAGAGTCTTTGCAAGCGGTCTTGTGCAGCAGCTGATGCTTTTTATGAAGTAAAAAATAGCATTTAAATTCCAATTCATTTCGTGCGGATTCTCCCTTTTATACCACGTAAAGCCTGTACAATGAAAATGTGAGTTGAAATATTACATTAATGTTCAGTACAGTTCCGTCCACTTGAACGACAAGAGAAGATTGCGTCACCATTAGTTCCAGAAGAATTGTTTCTTGAGCAATAAAAAATTGGTGGTGCGCATGCTCTACACACACACACATAAACACATGTCTATACACATACATACACTTATCGCAATTCGTGATAGCGAAAAACATAATTTGAATTCAAGATTTCAAAATTTAAATTAATTATTTTTTCCCATATTATGATTCAGCATTTTGCGAAAACTGTATGGTGTACTTAAAACTATTACAGGGAGAGCACCTAAGTCTATGTAATCCACTGACTAGATGTATGCTGTCCCTAAGAATATAACACTTCATTTCGGTTTTCTAAAATGTTCCCAAAATCGTGAAAAATAGATCTTGGATCACTTATTTTTAACGCAGATAAGGAACAACAAATAGTTTTTTTATTAAAAAAAAAGAAAATTGATGTCACATCTTTTCAAGGTTTAAAATATTTCATTAGTGAAAAAATAAGATGAACTAATCCAAAGTCACCAAACATAAGTGGAAGACATTCAGGTAAGAATTAGTTATTGAATTGCTTGGGAGAGATGAAAGGGTTATGTCACGAAACCAAAATTGCGAGTAATTAAAGTTCAAACTTTTATTGTTGCAGTTTTGCAACGTTTTTTTTTTCTGGATTGTCGTTAGTAAACGTATGACATTGGTCTAATGATATCTGCTTTTTGATATACTAAGTTTTATTTGCTTACCTTTACACTGCAAAAAATTACCTGTTATTTTTGCAGTATAATACTGGCAGCCGAGGTTCCAATTTTTTATTACTGCAAAGTTAGAAATTTTACAGTTTATTGCGGCAAAATTTAGCAATATATACTGCAAAAATAACAGTATAATACTGGCAGCCAGAAGTTTCCAGTTTAAAACTAAAATGCAAGATGATAAACTAAAATTAGCAATTGTACGAGGCGTCCCCACTCAACCCCCTCCGATTTTGATGAAAATTTTTTTGGATGTACATATAAGACTTGCATGAAACCATACCAAATTATAGCTCCATAAACCTTATAATTCAGCTAGTAAAAATTACTTTATAAAGGCCTCTTTTTCGTGTCTTGCAAAAAATGACCAAATCGTCAAGTTTGTGCTTTTATTGCTCGCGACCTAAGGCGATTATCAGGCTCAAATTTGGTGATTCTGATCACTGTTTAGGGTAGAAAAGCCTATTTGTGTAATAAAAGCTCCATGCACTGTAGATTTTTTGCAATTTGCTGCAAATTTGTTAAAAAATCTTATTTTGGCAAATTTTGACCATACATCATCAGCAGCTTGTATCTGCTGAGAGAATGACTTTCTGAAGCTAATTCTTTCCTCGTTTGTAGCCTGATAAATCGTCCGAAAGGTGTGCAAGTGCCGTCTTGATAGCGCAAATAATTGCTGAATTATGCGAGTAGAAATTACAGTCAAATTTCTTTTTTCTAAATTTTGTCTTAATTTCAAAGAGCAATATCTCAAAAGGGTCATCTTAAATTTCAATTTTCTTTACATCATTGGAAAAAGCACACTTTTCTTCACTAAAAAAACGTTATTTTTATTTTTGAGACAAGCTAGTTTCAAGGGGATATTGCAGATCAAAAATGTGCACATCATTCAACGTGAAATCAAAGAAAAAATGACATAGACCTCAAAAGTTGATGTCAATTTGTTCTATTAATATTTACAGGATATTGTACTTATGTTCTGATGAAAAAACCCTTTTTTAGATATTTTTAATTTTTTGTTTTTGTGTGTGCATCCGTAAAAACTCAAGAAATGGCAAAAAATAAAGTTTCATTTTTAGCAAAAATAATTATCTTCTTATCGCTACTATAAGAGCTTGAGTCTTTTCCTATGTGTTATTTTTTAGCTCTTGAAACAAAATTTCGGATGATATGTCACTTGGCAAGGTTGTAGGTCATTAATATTTCAAGGTCATAAAAAGCATTTTCCCATTTTTCATCATTTTTGTTTATGGGCAAATTGCAATCATAGGCTGAATATCTAGACATATCCTAGGCAGTATAAAGAATGGATTTTCAATTACTACCTATCATATTTTCAATTACTATTGTTATCATTTACATGGCGGAAATAATTGCAATATTCAACTCTATCGAAAACTTTCGTTATCGCTTTTTAGAATAATGGCTTTGCAGTCCCATTATACATATTTTTTATCATGTACACACCATATTAACTGTTTTATTTTTAATTTATCTCATTTGTTAATTATTTTAATTTTTATTTTTTTGAAAAAGGAAACAATGCTTTTTATGAATTTAAAGTATAAATGACACCTTGCCAAGTGACATATCATCCGAAATTCTGTTTCAAAAGCTTAAAAATAACACATAAGAAAAGATTCAAGCTCTTGTTGCAGCGATAAGAAGATAATTATTATTTTAAAAAAGCAAAACTTTATTTTTTGCCATTTCTTGAGTTTTTACGGATGCGCACACAAAAACTAAAAATCAAAAATATCTAAAAAAGGGTTTTTTCAGCAGAACATAAGTACAATATCCTGTAAATTTTAATAGAACAAATTAACGTCAACTTTTGAGGTCTATGTCTTTTTTTCTTTGATTTCACGTTGAATGATGTGCACATTTTTGATCTGCAATATCCCCTTGAAACTGGCTTGTCTCAAAAATAAAAATAACGTTTTTTAGTGAAGAAAAGTGTGCTCTTTCCAATGATGTAAAGAAAATTGAAATTTAAGATGACCCTTTTGAGATATTGCTCTTTGAAATTGAGACAAAATTTAGAAAAAAGAAATTTGACTGTAATTTCTACTCGCATAATTCAGCAATTATTTGAGCTATCGATATGCCACTTGCACACCTTTCGGACGAAGTATCAGGATACAAACGAGGAAAGAATTAGCTTCAGAAAGTCATTCTCTCAGGAGATCCAAGCTGATAACGTGTGGTCAAAATTTGACAAAATACGATTTTTTACCAACTTTGCCAGCAAATTGCCAAAAATCTACAGTGCATGGAGCTTTTGTTACACAAGTAGACTATTCTACCCTAAACAGTGATCAGAATCACCAAATTTGAGCATGATAACCGTTATAGATCGCGAGTAATAAAAGCACAAACTTGACGATTTTGTCATTTTTTTCAAGGCACAAAAAAGAGGCCTTTATAAAGTAATTTGTACTGGATGAACCATAAGGCTTATAGAGCGCTAATTTGGTATGGTTTCATGAAAGTCCTATATGTATATCCAAAAAAATTTTCCTCAAAATCGGAGGGGGTCGAGTGGGGATTTTCTCGAAATTAGGGACAGTTGACATGGAATGACCCTGCCGTAAAATTAGAAACTTTAACAGTTTAATACTATAAAATTAACGGTATTATACTGTAAAAACAACATTCATTTTTTACAGTATATCTATGTCTTACCATTGTCCAAATTGTATTTTCAAAAAATGTAACATTGCCCCTTCATCCTCCGAACCCTTCAATTATGAATTGGTATTTCATGATACACAGAAAAAGAGATCCTTTCACATTGAAACGGCTATCTCGTCTTTTGGAGCCCAAATGTATTGGAAGAAAACACTCCTTTCGTATCACGTGTCTACAGGAAAAGAGATAGGACAGAAACGCGGAGGGCAAAACAAATTTCATGTTTGTAGTCTTCTATTACTTATTCATACAACTGGGGAATTGAATTCATCTCAAAGAGCCTCTCTGTAGGTGGAAAGAACTGATGAACCACCTGATTGAATTCGTGAGAGTTGTTTGGGAATACTGTCGATGTTTGGAAGGAGAAACTGCAGCGCGGATGAAATAAATCAATTTTTTGTCTCTTAATAGAATTTAAGATTATGTATGGAGGGGTATTTCTTTCAATTTTTTGGCAATTCATTTCTTTTGGATTATTGATTTTGATAGTGATATGTAACAGCTGAACATAAAGGGGCTTTATTTAAAATTCAGCATACAGTGAAACCAGAGGCGCCCCGAATTAAAATGTTTAGAATTAGAAAATTACCAAGTTGCCGAATATAGTTTCAGCTTAACCGAATGGTAAAATACGAGCATGTAAACATGTTGTACATACATAACATTTAATGAGAAATAACATTAGGCATGAAGAAAATAAATGCCTTTGTGCGAAAGATGTAGAGTTTAAATCCAACGTTTAAATGCACAAATTTACAGGTATACTGTAGACACGTGTTTCGGGGCTACAAGGAGCCCCTTTTTCAATACAAGAAGTGTGAGCTTTAGGATAAAGAATCATCCGATAAAAGCTTTTATCGGATGATTCTTTATCCTAAAGCTCACACTTCTTGGATTGAAAAAGGGGCTCCTTGTAGCCCCGAAACACGTGTCTACAGTATACCTGTAAATTTGTGCATTTAAACGTTGGATTTAAACTCTACAACATTAGGCATCTTGAAAAAAAAATTTTTAAATTAAAAAGAACTAATAATCTCAATGCTGCAATATTATCATCAAATTGCCGAATCGTTGGCCAAATTTGCCGAAAAAAGAAACTTTTGGGAGGTCACAGTGACTTCCCGCGACCTCCCATCGGGGTGCTCCTGAGTGAAACTTTGGTAAGTCCACACGCGAATGACTCAACACCCTCAACAAGTAGACATTTATTTTTCTAATGGTTGGTCCGATGCTAATTTCAATGGATGCAAACCTCTCTTACTTGAAAAACGCTTACAAGAGCCTCATATTAGTACACATTTTGCTACCAATATTCTTTTACATTAACCTTTTCTGAGAGTTATGATGTTTATTGGTCAATCAATTTATTCAAGTTCAATTGTCTGCTGGGATGAATTTGATTAAAACACGCGCTTCTATGGGATCAAAATAAAAATACCGCTCTCCGGAGAAAATATAATTTCATTAAATCACTCATTATATCGAGAAAAATGTGAAACTACGTCTCCAAGTTATAGAAAAATAAATTTTAATTAGAAAAGTTGGGTCAAAGTATATAAACGGCTGAATAAAAGGTTTGTTTAGTGGGGAAACGAACCATCAAACAGCCTGCACTGACAAGTAAATGGAAATGAACTTCTAAAAATTACACAAAACGTAAAAATAACTCAAATATAACCTTTGAAATTATCAATGCGACATTAAAACTATACCAAATTTAATGACAATGTAAATCAGCTCACATATTCATTTTTTCAATACTTTCGCAAATAATTATAGTGAATAAAAGTAAATTCCATGTCCAGCAATTACGCTTCAAGTGTAGCTTACTCCCTTCTTTCTCCAAAAGAGTTAAATAATGAATTTAGCGCTTACTAGAGGGCGATAAAAAACCACAACACATCCTTTAAGTTTAAGGCGACGAACCAGTTCATCGATCCTAACTCCTATTATCGCTTAAGGCACTTCTTTGTAATTGGCTCCGTTCTCAAGCGTTCCTTGATGCATTCGGGCACAACAGAAAGAGTCAAGGGACTTAGTGCAGAGAGTTTTAGAGGGCACTTTCATTATTTGGTGTTCGGATTGTCAAGAGACTGCAGTAAATGAATAAAACAATTCGAAACATGCTCCCGTTAACCCACATTGCAAAAATAAATGTTATTTTTACAGTATCATACAATAATTTTATAGTAATAATCTATGAAACTGCTCATTCTACAGTAAAAGAATGTAAAATTGCTGCATTTCTAAAGCTTTTTTCTTTCACCTTTCACTTGTTTAACATTAAAACAAGCTATTCAATTTAAAATTACACCGTATTTAAAAGAGTGGGTTTTCCCCGCCGTTTAGTAACTTTTTAACTAAAGTTGTGATCAATACTTGAAAATTTCACAATTGTTTTGCTTGTTTTCACTGCTCATAGTATTTCTTTCGTTTCTGACAATTGGTTTGTAGCATCATAAAGCATTAACGTAATTTGTATTGATTAGGTAAATGTTTGTTGAAGCAGTACTGCATTTCCTTCCCCGGGCAGCATTATCCGGTTTTGTGCTTCCTTTAGTATTAGAAGTCATTAGGTAAGAATATGCAGCAATGGCAAATGGGATGAGATCACATAAGAGACATAATGGATTTATCCATTTTGAAAACTAAAGAATTAATGAAAGAAAATATTCAACAAATGTATGCATGGCAATACTAGTATGTGTCGCCATTTTTGGACATTTCATATGAACTATTCATTTGGCAATGCTGTACATTATTTTATCTTTTTATAAGACTTTCACATACAATTTCTCCGTAAAAATTTTAAGTTCTATTAAAATGAAAAGTAATTTGAAAAATAATCAAATTAAGCGGTTTCAAACCATCAAAATAGGAAAGAAATTAGCTAATAAACACAACAACACTTTAAATAATGTAAAAGATCTATGAATATGCATTTTCCTACTAAGTGAAAGATTAAAAGTTCCTTTGGCGTATGAAAAAATAAATGAACAAAAAAAGCATTAAGTCCTTAAAACACATTCAAAGGTTTATATTAGCAAATGTACATACAAATGGTAGCGAACATAGAAATATATTTTTTTCAACCAGTTTAGAAAGTAAACAAATAGCTCAGTGTAAAGTTGGAAACAAAAAAAAAATGATAGTGGCCAGCAGCCAGTAAACCCAAGAAATTTAATGGCCACTTTGGCATTGTTCGGGGCCACTTTGAACCAAGTTCCAAAATTGTAATCCCACTTAATTTCATTCTGCATAGAGTAATATTGTAATATTACACTATGTAATATCATATATATTAACTAAATTACTGCGTATAAAAAAATGATTTTTTTTTTAACTTACTAACTTTTTCTGAAAAGAAAATAATTTATTTTAAATCTAAATAATGAGATATTTTGCAAATAAAACAAAACTAAACGCACCTGCATACTTGAAATTTGAAAAAGCATGCAAATGATGTAATAATTTTCCGATTGATCTTAAAGTTGGTCACTAGGGCGGATCGAAAAAATCGAATATTCCCGAATCGTTTAGCGGTAGTGCGGAAAAGTTGTGTACTGCCATCACTAAGATGGGTGAGAAATCTTAAAGTTTTTGGTCAATATCTTCATCCGCCTCAAAAGACCTAAAGCTCCGAAAATTGGACAAAAAATGACTAAATTACAAAAAATAATAAATAATACCAGATACAGTTTATAAGTTAGGGGTAAAGCTTAAAAGTTGCTCAATGGAAACAACTTGAAGCATAAAAAAAATTAGAATTATAGGTTAATATCTTCTGCCGCCTCATCGGCATCAAATTTTGGAAATTTTGACGCATTTTGGAGCTTTTCTGAAAAACTGTTTACTGCTGGCATATTGTACAATTAGAGCAAACTAATTTTGGCATTCTGCCACAAAATGTGAACATCTATATTTTCTTCGTATGAAACAAATAGGAGTGTCCTATTAATCACGTGATCAATGTCACCTGCCTAAGCACAGTAAACCTGCGCTAAAAACATATACGAATTTGAAGCGGTTTTGACTGGTTCAAATGTGCTCTTTCAATTCCTGTACGGTTTTTGAACTTGCTTCAACTGCAGTCGTTCTTTGAGTATTTTGTCGTTACTTCTAATTACTATGCATTAGTAAATATTAGAAATGCCAAAATCACCTCATTCAAAGTTTTCAAGTAGACAAATGTTGCAATACCCTATTTTTGGAGCACCGAAAGATTTTTTACGCATCCTACCAACGCATGAGGACATTATAAGATGTTGCGCTCACGAGAAATGGCGTATTTCTTGTGAAAATAGTTTAAACAAAGGACCAAGCGTTTCGCGTATTGCCAAAACTGTTGCGTTGAAGATTGAAAATTTAAACGTCGATGCATCTATTTTTACAGTCTCACATGAACGTGTTTCTGATATGATACGTGCATACCATGAAAAATATCTATCAATAATGAAAAACATAAAGCGTGTTACGAAAAGCGAGACTGTTCTGAAAAATGTTGAGAACTTTAAAATATAAGCAAAAAAACTATTCGACATATCTGCCTGCAAATGCGCAACTTTTAAAGAGTGTATGTGTCCGAAAGAAAAGAAAGTTCCTGCAACAGAGCAGGCGTTTCTTATTGACCAAAGAACTGAAAGAAAAATGTACATTGGACGTATTGATGTTCCAGAAACAAAGCGGCTCCAGAAACGCCAAATGCGAAAGAATACTAATAGATCTGATAAAAAAGCATCTTCTTCTCCTCCAAGCTACTTAGTAAAGAATGCAAGTGAAAATGAAGCAGAAGATGAGATGGAGGTGGAGACGGAGGAAGAGGAAGACAAGATGGACACCAAACACGCGTCCACAAGGCGAGCTAAAATGCGTTTAAAACTTAATAATACCATTCTTGTCAGTCAAACATATCGCACACCTAGAAGAATACTGTCACAACTCAAAAACAGAAAAATTTAAGACATGGAAAATAAATTGATATATTGAAGCAATTAGTGATAGTGCAGTCTATCACACATTAGGTTAGATCATTTCGGCTCATTTGCTTTCATAATGCTTTTAAAATAAACGTTTCTTTTTGACTTTTAAATCATGGCTCTGGGTACATCTGAACATTCGGAGTTTCGACTTTTGAGTTGTGACAGTATTCTTCTAGGCGTGCGATATGGTGTATCGAACAGAGCCACGGCTGCTATTGCGCCGAGTGTTATGTAAGATTTGGGATTAATATCGGAATCAGATACGAGCCTAGTCACAGATAAAAATAAAATACTGTGGGTCAAAATCTTGAATTTATAAAACTTTGGCCTCAAAATCAAATGAAAATTGTTATAGATTATCTTGCCTTTATTTTGATGGACGGCATGACAAAAATTTACTGTCAGAAACCCTTGAGGGCAAAAAGTTCCAAAGAACAATTGTAGAAGCGCATTACTCAATTGTATCGGAGCCGGGTACATGGGACATGTTATACCTAAAAGTGGTTCCAGTTATAACATTTCTAGTAGCATTTTCGAATATGCAACAACTGCGTTATTGGATGATTTTAGCAGCCTTGTTGTTCTTGGATGTGACGGTACTGTAGTGAACACAGGCGCATTTAATGGTGTAATTCGCCAGGATGAATTGAAACTTCGAAAACCAGTCCAATGGATTATCTGCTTGCTTCATTTTAATGAGTTGCCACTCCGACATCTAATTGAGTTTATAGACGGCAAGTCAAGTGGACCTACATCTTACACCGGAGACATTGGACGAAACCTCAAAGACTGTGAAAAGCTTCCAATAGTTGCTTTTAATAGTATTGAATGTGAGTTGCCAAGCATTGATCCCACCACTCTCAGTTTAGACCAGAAATAACTGTTAGTCACAGCCATTAGTTCTGGTGTTTGTTCTTCAGTTCTAGCTAATCGGGAACCGGAAACGTTAAACTTGGCCCGATGGCTAACAACTGCCAATAGAATTCTGAGATTATATCTATCTACATCAGACCCTAATCAAATGAGCTGGTTGTGTTCATTCTAAGAGTATACGCACCATCATGGTTCCGAATTAAAATTTACCATTCTATAAAAGACGGAGCTAGACACCTGTGACATTTTATCAGCTCCTCTTGGTACTTGCCTACGAAGTGTCGGGACGTAATCGATTCAGCTATTTCTCGCAATGCTTACTTTGCGGCTGCAGAAAATCTTCTTATAGTCATGTTAATAGATGAGGGAGTCCAAATTAGAGCTCTTGCAGCTCGGCAAATTATAAAGGCAAGAAAAATTAGCTCAGAGGGAGACAGTGTTCGACAATTCTGTATTCCTGCTGTTAACTTTGGAGCTACCGACTATATAGATCTCATTGACTGGCAAGCGTGTAATGTGACATCGCCTCCAGTTCTCAGAGACATAAATTCTCGAGATCTTCTGAAGATGATACAAGACAGTAAGTCAATGGACAACTAGGGTTTTTATTAATTTCCATCCCACAGGCAAGCCGTTGAGCGAATTGTAAAATTAGTCACTGAGGCCTCAAGGAAAACAGTCGGGTATCAGAACAGAGATCGATTTATTAGAGCAACACTGTAATCCAGAAAACTCATGCCAACATTTGAGACAAAAAATGATTTTAATCAATAATAATTTGAAATTTGTATTTTTGAGAGGTAAAATAAAGATTATTATCTTATAAAATGAGGTAAGCGTGATTTCAATTAATTTTATATTTTGCATTCTGCATTATGCAAGCAGTAAACAGTTATACAGAAAAGCTCCAAAATGCCCAAATTCCCAAAATTTGATGCCGATGAGGCGGCAGAAGATATTTACCTATAATTCTAAACTTTTTCATGATTCAAGTTGTTTCCATTGAGCAACTTTTAAGCTCTACCCTTAACTTATAAACTGTATCTCGTATTATTATTGTATGTCATTTTTGTCCAATTTTCGGAACTTTAGGTCCTTTGAGGTGTATGAAGATATTGACCAAAAACTTATGGATTTCCCACCCATCTTAGTGATGACAGTACACAACTTTTCCGCACTACCACTAAACGATTCGGAAAATTTCGATTTTTTCGATCCGCCCTATTGGTTACCTTTGACTATTTTTCCAACCAAGTTTCATTGCATTTTCTAGATTGCAGTTATGTATTTAAAAGTTTTGTACAGCACATGAGGCGATTTTCTCTCCAAGTTAACTTTGGCCGCCAGTGAGGTTGCTATAGCCATTCATTTCATAATCGGCATGATGGTATGTTTGTATTTTTGTTCAGAAAAAAAGTAAGTCGCCAGTTTGGCGACAAACATAACATCTTGTAGTCGCCAAAAATAATTTTTAGTCGCCTCTGGCGAGTAGCGACAACTCGTCTCGACCTTTAGCTCAGTACCAGTGTAATATTATTCTTCACTCTTACAGCCATTTTAAAAGGGAAATTGTATCGTGTTTATTGACTGAGAAATAATTTGCAGTTTTCTAGAAAAATATGCATTATTAGTTTTGTCAAGGGAAGCATTTTTCTCAACTAAAGAATTAACGGAAAACGCAGATCGTTTAGCAACCATTATGAAAAAATATTTCTTGCTATAATTTCAATTTTAACTACTATTCAATTCCATTTTAGCAAATTAAAAGCCAGAAAAAGAAAAAAAGCATCATGTTACAAAATGCTTTCAAGTATTCAGTTTAAATTTTTGGTTTCACAATCTACCGCTTGAATGAAACCATTATTAAAGCAAATGGAATTGCTGCTTAAACAGATGCAGATAAATGGATGGTTGTTCTTTTTACCGCGCTAATCAAACTCAGCTGTTGCAGCTCAGCAGGAACAATTAATTTTCAGAGTCTCGCATTTTATGCCCCTCTTTTTTTTAATCTCTATAGGTACATGTTTAAAATTTTAAATATCACGCTAAGAATAAATTGTTACTTTTGAAACATTATTTATTATAGTGTAATTAAAGAACAATGGTTTGTTTCAGTTTTTCTGAAACAAAGCACCATTTTTGCAGAGCATTTTTAATTGAAAAACTAGTCTATTTTTATTGTAATGTGTTTGGCCGACAAAAGAAAAGTGCATTGGAACTTTAATAACTTTCTTAGAAAAACTTTCTTTAAAAACAACAGTGTTTAAGTTAAAACATTTTGTTCAATTTTCGAACAGACTTACGTTCTTGCAGTTTGTTTAAAAAATGAAAAAAAAGTAAACAAAATGAAGCGTTCAAACAAAAATCAGTAAGTAGGCTCAAATTATGTATTTATTTATTCTTCTTTATTTTTTGCTAAATTAAATTTTGACTTGAATGGAAATAGCTTTCATGGGAAATGCAAGTTTTCTTATTTTACGAGACTGTTGTCATTTATTAACTTAAGCCATGTCAGTCGAAATCATTCAGTTATGCTTATTTCTGAACCCAAGAATAATCCTTTTGTGCAGTACCTCATCAGTTAAGCGCATATTTTCGCTGTTTCTCATTACCTTCTTTTAATTAACTTCCACCTGTTACGATGTTTCACGCAAGGGCTTCGATCTTTGGATCTATTTGTGTTCTTTTAGCGTGACTTCCAGAGGAACGAAAGTAAAATTAGCATTGAAATCGAAAAGCCTATCTCTTTCTGTGAGCAGTATTACAGCACTATGCGAAAAAGAGTTTCAATAATACCTTTCACAGTTATTACGCGGGAAGCTTTGGAAGAATATTAATTAAAAAAGAGAAATGAAACTGGTCAATTCTAAAAAAAAAAATGGTAAAACGATTTTTTTAAATTTAAAATACAAGTGAAACTGCAAAGAAACTAACAACGCAAAGAAGGCACAAATAAGCTGGGATACTGCAGACACGTGTTTCGGCGTTACAAGGAGCGCCTTCTTCAATGCAAAAAAATTGTGAGCTTATGCATGCACAGACATCCGACAAAATCCGACTTTTGTCGGATGTCTGTGCATCCATAAGCTCACAATTTTTTTTTCATTGAAAAAGGCGTTCCTTGTAACGCCGAAACACGTGTCTGCAGTATCCCTGCTTATTTGTGCCTTCTTTACGTTATTAGTTTATTTGCATCTATAGTACAAAGGTATTTGTAAACTTTACAAGTGAAACTGTTAATGTTTAAGTTAAATACAATAGAAGTCTCGTTTTGCGGCCGACTGTGAAACTATTTTCTCAACTTAACGATATTTCAAACTGCCCCATCGAAAATAAACGCATATAGATCTATTTAATAAAAATGCATCTTATATTGAATAAATTTCTCTGGGAACCTTTCACACCAAAAAATGAACTGTTGTTTTTACATTATGATACTGGCAGCCGAGGTTCCAATTCAAAACTGTAAAATGCACAGTAATCAACTGTAAAACTAGCTATTTTGGTTTCTTATTGCGAAGTTAGGAGTTTTATAGTTTATTGCCGTAAAATTTAGCTGTATTATACTGTAAAAATAACAGTATAAAACTGGCAACAGAGGTTCCAGTTTAAAACTCTAAAATGAGCAATTGTACAGTTTATGACTGGAAAAGTAGCAATTTTACAGTTCTGCACTGTAAAATTAGCAATTTTATAGTTTATTAGTAGAAAATTAGCTGTACTATACCGTTAAAACAATATTCATTTTTTTACAAAATTGATGATTTTAGAAACTAATTTTTCCCCCGTAATCTTTTCAAAGTTTATGATAAAGAATTGGCAAACTAACGTTAAACTGGTAAACAATATTTTACGTCAATGAACTGCAAAATTGCTAATTTTACAGTAAAAAACTAAAAATTTTCTTGTTTTACAGTTTATTACCATACGTTTTACAGCTTTAAATTGGAACCTCTGCTGCCAGAGTTATACTGTACAAACAACAGTTTATTTTTGCAGTGCTGTTGTATCATTGTCCATAGTAAACACTGGACAAAGATAGGTTGCATTGTCTTTGGACTTATTTTTGATGTAAATGCTGGACAACACGAAAAAAATTCACAATACAAAGAAAAGGAAATAACACCCAGGACACTGGTGGAAATGGAATCCACGCTCTTCGGCTTACGAAGTAAAGTTCCTGCCACAAAGAAACGGAGACCCCACCGTTACTATTGAAAATGCATAGCTTGACTTCTGTTCTCCTTTGCAGCACAAAAAGCAGAATGACACACTCTTATAGTCTTTTTTGTCCTTGATCAAGTATAAAAAGATCCTTTCCTATTGAAGAATATCCCTACGTGTCGCCAATTGGAAACATGGACTATTTTTCTTTATGACCAGCAAAATATAATTATAAGGCAACTCAAGCATAAAAAGCAAGTATTAGGTATCTTTAAAGAAATTATCACCATCTTTTCACAAAATTATTTAAAAAAAATATTTTTCCATGTTTCTTTTTACATTGAAAAACAAATACATGTTTTCAAAGAAAAACAAAAAATCATGCCGTGTAGGGATAAGAAAAAAACGTCAAATTTCAAATCGAGGGTATTTATAGTGTTAAATCGATAAAGAAAATTTTTGAAAAAAAAATCTTCTGATGATTGAGTCATGATTGGGTTTTATTTCGGTCCTTGCCTCAAAAGGGTTTTATCCTCAAGTTAAAATACTAGTTATAGACTTCTAGGTGGCGCTAACATCGAAAACTGAAAACGGTGTCTAGTGGGGCCACGAAGTAAGTTCAAAGGATCCTCTTCCTTCTCCCATGCAAGAACTTTTGATTCTAACATATTGCCAACACTAATATAATAGTTTACATGCATAGGAAGACTGTTATAACCAAACCATCAACCCCAAAACTTAAATCCTGACTGCGATAGTACAAGGAGTATATAATCGTCGAAATTATTTCAGAACTTGAAAAAATGCACACGCATAGTACAAAATCCGACTTAGGTTTAATTGCCCTCATCGAGTTTCCTAAAATGCTATCCAAGGCAGGAATTCAAGTGAAACAAGGACGATCGCAACTCACCAATGCAATCGCAAATCCCCAAATTTGGATACGTTACAATCGCTACGAGATGCGATTCTAATGTAATTCGACTTCCAGTAGCGATTGCAATTTGCGATCGCCTCGAAGCGATTGCAAAGGTGTTTCGCTTGAATTCCTGCCTTAATATAGATAAAAATATTACAACACGATAGTTTAAAGCTAATTAAGCAAAAGTGCTCATACGCACATAAATTGGTACATATATTTTCAAAAATCAAACATTCAGCCGAGCAAGGGTCATTTGCGAGAGATTCTGATCTGCTTTTAATTTTCAAATAATTTAAATATAGTTTTTTTAAAAAAAGTACGCTTTTAGAGAGTTTTTTCTATTTACAAATATAAATGCAATATACGATGGCTATTCAGAAAGTAAGTTACGTTTTGGTCTAGCGCCGCAATTAGCGTGGCTATCGCTCAAATCTTGGTGTGTGGGTGTGCTACAACTTAGTAGGCATCTAACCGTGTAAGTTAAAAGGTTGTAGTGTCTCTCGTTCGGTTGTTACAGGCTTTTAGAATGAGCGCCGCCATTGAAAATCTCGCCAGTTGTGAGGTGAGGTCAGTAATAAGGTTTTTATGGGCAAAAAAACTTAAACCCATAGAAATTTACCGGCGACTGTGTGAAGTTTACGAAAACAACGTGATCAGTGAAGGTGGCGTTCGCCAATGCTGCATACGTTTCAAGAATGGACGAAGTAATGTTCACGATAGTGACTAAATACTATCATCAATAGTAAGGTTAAACAATATTTCATGATTTACTGATTTCCCTCTGATTTCAAAACTATTGAATATCCGCTAAGTTTAAAGCACTTATAATGCATCAACATGTACTACAGTCTAGCCTTTAGTAATAACAATAGTATTAAATAGTATATTAATTTAATGTTTGCAAATAACGTTAATTTAATCTTTTATTCAGAGTAACATACACACAAAAACTGAAACACTTATAACACATCAACATGTAATAATATAGTTTAGCGTTTTGTATTAAATATATTACTTTTAGTTTTGTAAGGAACGTGAATTTTAGCTTTTATTTAAAGTTACATACATACATGCATACACATCCACATGTGAAACTTATAAAAGCGTATTAAAAACTGCAGTTTTACACAACTACTGGAACTTCAAACTGCAACAACCTTATGATTGGATCTCTTTTGTTTAGATAGCCAGATGTACATTTCCCCGCCACTCGCATCTCCAACTCAAAACTTAATTCCCCAAATCCCTCCTTCAAATAAATCTCGGCACCGTGTTAGAGCAGTTGATGCTAATAAGGTTAATTAAAAGAAGATAATTAAGAGGGTGGGTTTTAGAAAATGATTAATAGGTGCTAATCGAAACGGAAAGATGTAAGAAGCGACAGGAGCTTAATTAAATTCCGGACGAAAGTTCGCTTTCTTACTATTTTGTTTTTCTACTGTAAAGGTGTAGCTGGCTTTTGCGAAATATTGCCAGAGATAAACTGTAAAAATGAACTGTTGTTTTTACAGTATAATACTGGCAGCCGAGGTGCCAATTTAAAACTGTAAAATGCACAGTAATAAACTATAAAACTAGCAATTTGTAGTTTTTTACTGTAAGTTTAGCTAAGGCTCCTATAAGAGGGGGGCTGACTTATCCGACATTTTGGTTCCAAAACGGCGGGTGTGTAACCACTGGCATCTGTACTCAAGTCGTATTGAAGAAAAGTGAAAGCTAAGCTTGAATTGTAGCTGCATAGATGATATTTGACTATTTTTGTCCATATGACAAAAACATTTCATACACTCAGGCTTAAAACAAGTGCAGTATGAAAAGAGACCCAATTTCATGGAACATTTCCCAATAAACTGTTTTTAAATTCGTGAAATAAGTTATCTTTTTACATTTACCTAATATGGTGCTTTATCCAACACATCATAAGTTATTTTACGCCAGAGCAACCAGGTATAATATTAATGTGTTTCAAATACGTGTAACAAGGCTGTATCTAAGAATATCTTGGAACCAATATGTCGGACACGTCAGCCTATCCTCTAAAGGAGCTCTAAGGTTAGCACGTTTACAGTTTTTTTCCATAAAATTTAGCTGCATTAACTGTAAAAACAACAGTATAATACTGGCAGCAGAGGTTCCAGTTTAAAACTAAGAAAATCCACGGTAACAAAAACTATAAAATTAGCAATTTTGTAGTTTATTACTGTAAAATTAGCCATTTTTACAGTTTATTACTATAAAATTAGCTGTATTATTCTGAAAAAACAACGTTTATTTTTTACAGTGTAATGAAGCCATGCTTTTAGAGAAAAATCTGTTTTACTTTGTTACCCTCTGTGCAAAAGCTACCAAATTGATAACATTGAAAAAGTCTCAGGTTGCATTGTCATTCAATAGTTACTCTGGTTACATCAAATGTTTATTATTTATAAACACCTCATTAAAATGAAATCGAATGCGTCAAGTAAGCGTCTAAGCATAATGAGTATAGATTTCCAATTGCTGAAAAAGAATTGAATCATACTCAATGGGACTCCGTAGGCGGATTCTTTACCACAATCAAATCAAATAAAATACCAAAATGGTTGTCTTTCCTGTATTTTAATGAATAAAAGTTACAGAGAAAGATCCCATTGAATTGTATATTTTACCATAAGGAATTCAATTGGCAATGAACTGATGTTTGTAGGTAATAAGTTTTGCCTCAAAACCAACTAATTAGCGAAATAATGTTTTTTAGTGTTTAAAAAAGCCCACACTAATGCAAAGTGTAATTAACTGAATGTCCTTTGCTTTGAGTCTCTAATTGACAAAAGTATCGGTAAAGTAAAATTACCATTTAATTTAATCACGTATTCGCAGTAGCTAATATATTTTTTTTTTCGACACAGCAGAATTCAAAATGCTGTACAATGCGCAAATTAGCTAAACTAATTTTTGCAGTTACATTAATGATGTTATATTTCACCACATAATCTAATTTCTAAAATGTAAGTGAAATTTATTCTATTTTCACTCTTTTTTTTCTCCTTTTTGTGATTTTCAAAACCAATCTTCAATAAATCTGATTTTGTACTCACGACGTTTTTAAATAAATCAAGTTTTACAATTTTTAAATAATTGTAGCGGCGATGGTATTTCCAAATATATTTATTTATTTATTCGTGACAGCAAGAGGTGTTCTCGATTAAAGTAGCATACTATTGCACTTCTTACTACTACCGTACTTTAAAAAATACTACATTACACCCATCAGCAATTTTTTTATAATTATAAATAAACATATCGTCGGCACCATGCTAAAATAACGAATGCAAAAAATCGCGTTTTTCAAGTTATAATTTTACAAATATTTAAAATTAAAATGATACCTTCGAACGATAGTTTTACACTTAAAGATATCTATAAAAATTTAAAATTGAAAATAACCCAACACTGAAAAAATTATATTCAGTGCTTTGGGTTTCCTGAATAGTGCAATTTTCACATTCGTAATTTTAGTATGGTGCCGACGATATGCATTGTAAAAAAATAATGTTGTTTTTACATTATATTTTGTCTAATTTATAGTAATAAACTAAAATTTGCTGATTTTACAGTAATAAACTGTAAAATTTCTATCTTTACAGTACTCAACTGCAAAATTTCTAATTTTACGGAAATAAACAATAAGGACCCTGCTCCACATCCGCGTAAAACGCGACCGAAACCGCAGGCAGAAACCGAAAATCCGGGTACTTTCCATAGGAGCACTATGTAATCCATTTTACGTTTCTGCTTCATTTTTCTGCTTTACGTTAATGTAGAGCAGGGCCCTAAAATTGCTAATTTTACAGTTTATTACCGTGCATTTTACAGTTTTAAACTGGACCCTCTGCTGCCAGTATTATACTTTTTATTTACAGTATAATACAGCCTAATTTTATTGCAAAAATTGTAAAATTGCAAGTTTTACAGTTTATTACTGTGCATTTCACAGTTTTAAATTGGAACCTCGGCTGCCAGTATTATACTGTAAAAACAACAGTTCATTTTCTGCAGTGTATTAACGATAAATAAAAAAGAGTTTACTCGGAAGATTTTTACAAAGGTTAAAGTTTTAATGTCGAAAAAAGAATAAACATCGACAAACATCAACCAGCAAACGAAAAATTAAAAGCTAAATTCGTTCACTCAAGCCATTTACTGCAATTTATATTGAAATAAATTAATAATGAAGTAAAAGATGTTTTGCAGACGATTAATTAAGGATGGTTTACTATCATGCTGTTCCTTTTTTGACCTCATTTGGTTAAAGAATATTTCACTCTTCTACACAACTTGTCAGATCGCCAAAATGTCTCTAAACTCACAAAAATGGTACGCGATTTGATTTTTCATTTGATTGACAGGTGCCATCTTATCCGGGTATTATTATAAGTATTTCATTTGACTAATTTTAATAAGGCTTGGAATTTGGATTGATACAAAAACAAATACGTTTTTAAAATTATTAAGGTAAAAGAACGAAACAAATGAACGAAATAAAAACGTAACCATGGTAGCAACCTGAAAAGTTGATTTCCGTTAACAAAATAGTTCATTTCATCTTTATTTTCAAATTTTATTCTCGAGCTTAACCATTTTAGGCAGGGATTCAAGTGAAACAGGCAATCGCAAATTACAATCGCGACTGGAAATGAATTACATTAGAACGTTTTTTGATAAAAACATCGTGACGTCAGCGTGACGTTTGCCCATGAAAAACGAGCTAGATAAAACGTCACAGCCTACTTGGCGAATAAGAGGAAATCACTGACTGCTTGTGAGCTCTTATTGGATCAACCCGTAGTGACGTCAGTGCCAAGTTAAGTTGATGATAATGTAATTCACTTCCAGTAGCGATTGCAATTCGAAGCGATTGCAATGGTGTTTCACTTGAATCCCTGCCTTAGAATCGTTTGGCTTGCTTTGCTGAAGGTAAACTTTGAATTTCCGGGATTCTAAAAACAATTATTACAGCTCTTCTAATGCTCGTATAAACTTCAAATTGACAGCATTTTTAGCAGAAAATTTCAAGCTTTCGAATGACATAAGACTTGAAATAGTGTATGAAATATTTCTTCCCTATTTTATCGAATTTTTGCTTAGAATAGAAAAAGAAAGAAATTGAATTTTCGAAAAAACGCTTCGTAGTGCATAACCGCATGCTACAAACTAATTTTGTGCCAAATTTCATGAAATGAGACCGAACGGTTTTGGCTCTACGCGCGTAACAGACAGACAGAAAGAAGGAAAGAAAGACAGACCCAGCTTCACCTTTATTATTAGTAGAGATAGAGATAAGAGTTTCATCTCTTATGCAGCAAGCTTACTTTCGTCTGTTCATGTTATCAGTGGGTGTGGTATATAACCTATTTCAAAAAGACAATAACGGTGCCAAAAAAATTGGAAAAATCATATTATAGTATTACAGTAATACTAGCCGTTATGCCTAAAATACAATGGAAACAGAAATAAATTTCACAAACAGCACTTATCAGAAATAAAAATAGTAATAAAAACGACATAAGTTTTTAAAAATATTGCGAACTCCTATGCTTACAGTATTTTTTAATGCACGTGTGTTATAAAAATTTGTTGCCAACATAAGTACATTTACAATGTTTCGACAAACTTTCTAAAACCTTTTTAAAAACAGATAATTCTAAAACCATTTGTAAAGAAATGAATAGCAATAATGGCTGTAGATATAAAAGAATGTTGAGTAAACAAAAATGATCCTCCCTCAAAAATAATCCCCAGAAATATTTGCGGAAAATTTTTTCGTCTTTCTTTACTTGAACAATTATGAAGAAGAAATGTTGTGTGCCAACATTTATCGATGTAGACACACTGAATGCTCCTTCTCAACAGGGAACATTTAATAGGTTAAAGCGCTCGCTCTATTTAAATTACGCTATTTACTGATTAAAAAAATCATGTTTTTTTTTTTTTGGACGAAAAGGAATATTACCAGGATATTTTTTATTTGTATTTATATCGCTTGATTAAGAATAGGTTGATGCTTAGTATTAACAATTTTATTTTATTTTTTTCTCAATGAGGACTAAGCGTAACAATTTTATCATTTGAGATGGTTACTTTTTTACTTTAGTGTGCTTCCATATACAGCTTGCCTTTGAATCAATTGTAATCAGAGTAAATTTATTTAACCCATTTATGCCCAGTAGCCTAAAAACAGGACGCTTGTTAGTTACTGCATACAAAAAATTGAAATGGGTATATCATTTTACTAAAGCTGTTTTTCACAATTTAAATAGTCCTTCTTGAGAAAACCAGATAGAACCACTAGTTGGACATCAGAGTTTATTTATTGACAGCTATTTTCAGACAAATCAGTCAAGCAACGATCCAGCATTGGTAGCCACAGAATGTAAGCGTTTTTCGCGAACTTATTTGAATCGTTTATTTCGAAAAGGTAACATCTCTATTTTGATCTCCTCTGTCTCTTTAGAAAATTAAACAGCGCACGGTTATATTTTTGAATGTCATAATCAATGGTTATTTGGTAAATTATTGCAGCAATTGTGTACTTAACTAAAGGCATTTTTTCATTGATTATGACATTCAAAAATATAACCGTGCGCTGTTTAATTTTCTAAAGAGACAGAGGAGATCAAAATAGAGATGTTACCTTTTCGAAATAAACGATTCATTTTTACTATTACTTATATTTTTACTTATATTAACTATTTTAATATAATTTGCTTAAAATTGATCACAGATGCCTTCTGTAATGTTACTTTGCAAAAGTAAATTCAAGTAAGGTCCTATTTTGCGCACATATCTGCCTAGTGTACCATAAACAGGACATTAAATAACTTAATAAATATGACAACGGCGATCTATTTTATGCCCAAAATGTATGTAAACCATTCCAAGTAAAAGTTTTAAGCAGATAAAAATTGAAAAAAAATTGTTAAAAAATACTTGGGCATAAATGGGTTAATAGTATTGACAGATATTTATTATTCACTTATTTATTTTAAATTCACTTTTATATACACAATTGTATTAAGAACAGTACTAAATAGGAAATGAAATCAGTTGTAACATCTGCCTCCGTTTGTTCTCTTTGAGCCAATTTTCATGCTGTTGTTAATAAAGCTACACTGTGTTCAACCAATGCCTCCTAAGTACTTAATGCCTACTACATTTGTTTTGCTACGGGAGACATTGGTTCCACTTTGAGCGCCTCCTTGCGGAAATCCGATGATGCCGTTGTTATGGTGATTAATTTGAACAATATTCAAAATAAATTTTTTGAGTGGCAAATTTTTAAATATGAATTTAGAAATCCACCAATCGTAAAAAATCTCTTGTCTCGAAGAACTCCGATAAAAATTTTTTGCTGAGCTCATGTTTGTCGAACTCAAGCTATGAACATCAGCTATGAGGGATATTCTTTTCATTCAGATGTACACCGTACTTTCTGATCTATTTGTTTTTTCACTCTGTACATTTGCGTATTATTTGTTATAGTAATTCTTGCAGATAAGTGCATTTATTTATTTCATTAATTTTTTGATTATAGTTTCTTGTTGAAGGTATGCTTAAAAAAGTATTAAAAAATATATTTTATTAAACGATGAAAGTTGGTCGATTATAAATGATCGGTAAAGTGGCCGATTATGGCCGATTGATCGGTGCATTCCAATTTATAACTTATGCTTAGATGTGTTATGGACGTAACACTTTATTGATTTTCAACTTAAATTACATAATTTTATTCAGTAAAAACATTAATTAATGCATAGTATTATAGTTCCATGTTAGAACTGTACTGATATGAACTTTGTTTAATTTTATTTTGCTATTGGAATCATGAATTTGAAAACGTGTTTTTTTTTTTTTCCAATTGTAAGGACGACCTGCATGATGTACTTCCAGGAGGAAAATCAATTTTTGTTTCTCTATATATTAGAAAAGTAAGTTCAAAGATATCGTGAAAGGATGTTTGTGGCTGGCCTGCGTCCAGGCGGCCCCACAGCACTTACAGGCTTGAAACTTGGTACAAAATTAGCTCGAGCCATGTAGAATTGCACCTTGGAGCCATTTTTTTTAAATTTCGAATTAGGTTTTTTAAAATTAATTTCTTAAGCATAAATTTCACATACTTCACCAAATTAGGGGGCAAAAAAATCTCCCCACCCCCTAAAGTTATAAACCGTTGGAAAGAGGTTTTTTTCTGAAAAAGAAGACCTTGGTTCCATTTCTCTCCGTTAATTGTAACAGGAGATAGAAGTGATTCTAATTTAGCCATTTTTCAAGGCTCATCTCGAGCAAAATTACATTACCTTCGATCAAACAGCTCCAAAATGTTTTGACTAAGGTCGCGTTCGATAAGCAAAATCCGGTGACTCTTCGTTTTGTTTGTTCCTCGTCTTAATTCAACGAAATATACAGGATTGCTTTCATCACATATTTTCTTGATTTTTTTTTTATATTTAAGAAAGCTGGCGCATTTTTCATAAGGCATTTTATTTTGTTTAAGTGATTTTATATGAATTACAATGCGTGTTTGAGTTTTTTTTTTTTTTTTTCTGCGAGGGAGAGGAGCTGGATTTACTGTTTGCGCTAGATATTTTACTATGTTTTTTAATTATGTACATATTTTTTTCCTTTTTTATATCAGGATGAGGGGGGGGGTTCTCTTTTTAGCCTACTTTCCAATTAAAAATAAAAGAAAGAAGTAACGACGAAAGAAGTTAACGAAAAAAGTATTAAAAATGGCTAAATGCATCTAAAAATATCGCCAAGTCCGAAAAAAAAGCCAAAAAGAAATAAAAAAGTAAAATGAATGTCGAAAAATTAAAAATTTGAAAGTAGGGTATGGAGATGGGGAATTTGTGTGTCGGTCGGTCGGTCTGTCTGCCCCCCCCCCCCCCCATAATAACTTTTGAATGAACATTCCGATTTGGACAAACTTTTTTTTGTTGGAAAGATCTCGGCAAGTGCAGCTCATTCCAGGGTTGGCTTTTTGCCGGCAGAAACTGGTTTTTGCCCTGCCGGTGGCAGAAACTGGTTATAACCGGCAAAAACCGGCAGAAACTGGCAAAAATTGGCAGAAATTAAAAAATGTCTATTATAGCTCTGGTAATTTCTAAAAACCTTAGACCAAGTAAGCTAAAAAATAAAAATCAATTTCATTATTGTAAAACTTGATAAAATAATTAATATTCAAAAATGCAATGTAATAAGAAAAAAATTATATTGATATTTTTGAAGCAAAGCAAAGTAAAGTTTATCGTTATTGATATTGCTACGTATTAGAAATATTAACTTTGTAATTATGTGACTAACAAGAATTGTTTGTTTGTTGTTTGTTAATTTTTTATTTTGTTTACATTAAGTGTAATGAGTTTAGGTAGCATATTAAATAGTCATACAAAATAAATACCAGATTTTATCTGATTTTATTTAACTCTAAAAATCAATAGCTTGCCATTTAACTCTAAACATAACTGAATAAAGCTACTTTCAAGTATAAAGCAGTGAGTAACCGCCCCCAAGCAACAGGAACATGCAATACACCGCCAACTCGGTTATTTCGATCCATGGACTGCAGTTTCGTGCTTATTATGCACTCTTCAGCATGGAATACGAAAGTAACCGAGTTGGAGGCAAAAATCCTCTTATTGCCTCCCCTATAGAGCAAAGAGAGCCAAAAAAAACTGGTAGCTAATGTGAACTTAGAATACCAGCGAGCGACCGCACTTGGTACAGTACAACTCGTAAATTTTAGCTCCGATTTAAAAGAAGAAAAAAATGTGCAATAGATGAACATTTCATAAATCTTGCTTATACTTTAATGGCAATGCCAGTTAGTTCTGCTGGGGTTGAGAGAATCTTTTCAAATTTTTCATTTATACATAACAAACTAAGAAATTGTTTAGGTTTTCAAATTTCATCCAAACTTGTATTATGTTATCGACTGCTGCAAAGTGCAAACAATGTAACTTTTGATTTTGAATGGTAATAATCTGATAAGTAAATTTACTTAGGTTAACATTTAATTGTTTCTCCTGTGTTTTATCTATTTCATGTCTGTAATTACTTTCATGTCATTTTTTGGGTTTCTGCCAGTTTCTGCCAAAAATGTGGCAAAAACTGGTTTTTGCCATGCCGGTTTTAACCGGTTTCTACCGGTGGTTTTTACCGCCTCGGCAGAAACCTGCCAACCCTGGCTCATTCACATATTTGATTTTTCGATTTGACCAATTTTTTGGTTCAACTTTGAACTGTTCAAACAACCTGTCCTGCGATGCTAATTTTTGAGTGAACAGTCCGATTTGAACAAACTATTTTTTGTTCGAAAGATCTTATCAAGGATACTTCATTTCCGCATTTACATTTCCGATTTGAACATTTTTTCGTTCAACATTGAACCATTCAAGCAACCATTCCCCACCTAATAACTTTTGAGTGAACCGTCCGAATGGAATAAACTTTTTTTTGTTTGAAAGATCTCGAAGAGGCTCATTCGAATATTTCGCTTTCTAATTTTAACCATTTTTCGTTCAATATTAAACCGTTCAGAAAAAAAAATTAACATTAGCGCCTACGGGAAATTTAAGTTGAATGTTGATCCTGAACTTAAAGTCGCATTTCCTTCAAACTAACTTTGTAAGAAAATGGTTTTGATAAATAATGTTTGTAAAGTACTTTTTTGAATAATCTTCTGTGAGGACTCTGATTCCGACTCCGCAAACATGGCGGAAATACAGGCTCATTAAAAAATTCACTGACTGTGCATTGTGCAGGCGAGTTTTTGTTTATTTATTCATTTGTTTTATGTTATTTATTATTGTAATTTTTTTTTTTTTTGGCAGACGATTTTTTTTGTAACAAAATTTTTTCATTCACGAGGGCATTTTATTCTTTATTTATATTTAACAACTGGCAACGGATTAAAAGTGAAATTCGAGACATTTTATTAACGGACTACTTTTTTTTGTTTGTTTGATAAAATGTGTTTTGATGCTCTTTGTACTTTTATTTATTTATTTATTTATTTATTTATTTTTAAAAGATTGAGGATTTTTTCTACGGAAGAACTGTAACAGTTACATTCTTTAAAAGGTGCGACAAAACTTTATTTATTCGTTTATTTACTTTTTACGTGTCTATTTCATCTGATGAGAGGGGTATATTTTGTGTTTAGAAATCAGCTTTAAGTGCTAAAAAGATATGTTTGACATAATTTTCAGTCTCAGATAATCAAGAGAATAATAATCAGATGCTAGAATGTCGATGTCGATGTACTGGAAAGTAGTCTCGTTTAGTTCTTGACAGCATTTCTTGTTTTGTTTGGCGAATTACTTTAAATTCTAAAGGAACTGTCACTGCTTTTAAAGGGTATGTGAGCATTTCAGAAAAAGAAAATGATTATTTAACTTCAAGATGGGGGAGGGTATTATCTTTTTTTTCATTGGGGACGCCGTATTCGGTGGCTTATAGTCGATTGGACTACAAACCACCAGAAGCGGATTGGTGATCGAGCAGCCGAAGACGGTGAGGTAGTCTGTGCAGGCGACGAGCGGGGTTGGTGAGCGAAGCGAGCATTGGGTGGAGCCCCCTAGTAACTTAAAAAAAATACAATGCAAAATTCTAAAAATATACATTTTGCTCTATGCGGTGATATATAATATAAACACAGAACTGCAGTATGATTTTTTTATGAAACAAAATATGTGAAAGTACAACTATGTGATGTGAAAGAAACTAAAAGGAATTCTTGCTGCAATAAAACAACATACTTTGTTGATTATTGTTTCAAAATTTAAAAAGCATTTTTCTTTTGAGCACTGTAACTTCCACAAAAAAATTTCTCTTAAAACTTTCATACCTCCTTCTCTCCGCCTAAAAGCAAAAATTCAAATGATGTCTGTCTTAGTTGGTGTTTTGAAAGACCGCAAGATACTTTATTTAAAGAGGAAGAATTTTTACCGCCGTCTGTTGTGGAACTACCATAAATATTCCAGAATGTATCTGTTGCGTTAAGTTTTGAGGCATTTTATGCTCTCAGCGAAGCATAGGTTGCACAAGTTGCACATACTGAAAGATTCAAACCACGCAAACTCATATTCAAAGTGTGATAGAAAGGCTCAAAAAATATGTTTCCGAAGAAAAGTATCTGAATTATTTATCTTTCCCATGAATGTAGTATCAGACTCTATACAACTGCAAACTGTTTTTAGAGGTTCCCGCTAATCATTTATTTACCTATTTTTATGTGAAATATATTTTTAAAGTGTACGCATGTCATCTGAAATACGTACACTCCTGTGAAAGCAGCGAAGGCGAATACCTGCATGTGTGCATACCTGCATGTGTGAAAAAGTGATGAAGTCACTTAATCACTTTTTCACACATTTATGTTTTTTGAAAGGTTTTTAGACTCATGGACCTGGTTCAGCCTGGCGGCTGGATCAGGATAGAGCTTAGATCAGGAGGAATAAAGCAACAAGAACTATCAAGTCTATCGAAATGCGAGAAAATAATAAGACTTCAATATTGTATAAACTAGGGATGCACCGGTAAGCAAAATGGCCGATTGTCGATTATCGATTAATCGGCTGAGCTGATTAATGATAAGGATGATTGTTTTTTGTACTGCCAGTTTTATCATCAGTTTTTTTCTCTTTTATACAATAACGAGTTTAGAAAAAGTAAGTAATTTATTTCTAAAAGAGAAGATTTTTTTTTCCATTTTCCTAATTTTCACAAAATAATTTCAATAGTTTATCAAATTTCTTAGAACCAATTTTCAAATTACTGTCAATAATACTGCATTAACACATCGTTAATTATGTTAATAGGATATAAAAATTAAAAAAAAAAGGATTGGGAGTCTGTGGTGACCCCTCCAATTTTGGAGTACTTTTAATTTAAAATTTCTAATAATTAGTAGCAATTTAATTCAGGACTTTTATTCTTTGTGAAAATTAGAGGTTATCTAAAAACATTGTACTAAGGAGAAAGCTATCGCCACAGGAAAAATTTTGCAACGTTTTCTATATGTATATTTATACAAGGTAGGAGAATGAATTCATTAAAAACCTGATATCAACTGTAACGATTGTTATTAGTGTTAATAAAATTATACATCATAGTTTCTTTGTTTTAACAACTCAAGGGTTTGTAAAATGATTGCTGCAATTTCTCAGTATATTTTGATAATAACTTCTGTCTTTATATATATATATATATATATATATATATATATATATATACAAAGAGCTCACATCAGTAGGAGATATTAGAGGCATTAAAAGTGAGCGCCGTCGAGTTGATGCTGTAGTGCGTGGGATGAGAGGATGACGTTCAGATTGTAAAATTCAGTTACAGAGAATAAGAGATGCATTATCCGATTTCTGAGAGCGGAAGGTGTCATCCAGGTGAATCAATCAATTTATCCAATGTGTACTGTGAGATAAATCAAAACCTTGTAGATTCAACAAGAACAAAAGAGCAAGGCTGCACACAAAGGCTACTGCATGATTACGCGTGTTCACACACGTCTCCAGGGCCACACACCTGGCACTGACCAAGTTAAGTGGGAGAAGCTTGACTAGTCGCATTATAACCCGGACATGTCACTCTACGATTTCCCTGCAATTAAAGGTTGAATTTACTTCATATATAGGTCAGTCATGCTGCATGGATTGACCCATACATTAAGTAAATCAAACTTTAAATTTAAACTTTTATCTTGTAAACTCACACTAAAGTGTGTATTCTTTCGAGCGTTATTTAATGCAATATTCTTTCATTGACATTGAAAGTTGAAATCCCTTTAATGACAACTTTCCAAGAGCAAGTAAAGAAAACAGAATTCAATTCAAGAAAGTTACTCAGTATTTCCTAAAAGGAAACTCTTTTCCTGTGAATAGCTGACATATCAGTGCCTTATCAACAAAAAAATAAGTTTCTACTGCTCCCCTTTTATGAGAAAAATGGCTGCCAAGATGGCCAAAACCGCATGTTTTCGCCATCTTGGCAGCCATTTCCCGTTAAGCTTAAATATTTCCAAGAAGGAGTGAGAAACCCAAGTTATGCATTGTGTAATCATTTATAGTAAACACCTGTACACTACCAGAAAATGAATAAACCTTACTTTTAATTTAATCTTTTATCTTGTAAACTCACACTAAAGTGTGTATTCTTTCGAGCATTATTTAATGCAATATTCTTTCATTGACATTGAAAGTTGAAATTCCTTTAATGACAACTTTCCAAGTGCAAGTAAAGATAACCGAATTCAATTCAAGAAAGAATTTCCTCTCTAACAGTTCAGCAAGAAAAAAAAATCTCTCTTCAAACGGGGAAGCAATCAAAAGCAGAAAGTGGAACTGAAGTCTTCAGTGAGGGTGTGACATAATTCACCGCTACCTCATTTACAGCAGATTTTCGGTTTCCCTTTCATGTATTTCTATCCGTGTTACAGTTCTTTCTCGACGACTCCCACCCCCCATCCTCGTGCCTCGCGATTCCCTTTCATTGGATTTGTTTATGGTTCATTTGGAGTATGTGTCGGTTCAGAACTTTTAACAATAATTCCGGAAATATAGTTTCATGAAAAACAAGCTTAAAATAATTACCTACCATGAACAATTGATTTTTTTCTGTTGGTTTATGTATGTTTGTTATCTATGCTTAAAGTGAGATATAAATGAAATTGAAAAAAAAATCTACTTAGAAAGTTGACCTCTTTTAAATTTGTTTTCAGTTCGCTGACTAACCAAAAAAGCCTACTACTGTATAATAAAATTTCTTCCAAACGAGCCTCAACTTCTTTATTGGCTTTTTTTATTCGGATAGCCTGTGATTAAAACTAAAAATAATTTAATTATAGTTTAAAAAACTAAAAAATACGCTTTTACAGAGTTTTTAATTTTTAGAAATATAAAAGTAGTATACTTAATACTATCATTAATACTAAAGGTTAAGCTATATTTCATGATACTCTGATTTCTCTCTGCTTTTCAAAACTATTGAATATCTGCTAAGTTTACATGCACTAATAATACATCAACATGCAATATAGTTTAGCCTTTAGCATTAATAATAGTATTGTAGGGATGCACCGATTAATCGGCAATACCGATTAATCTGCCATAATCGGCCACCCTGCCGATTTTTAATAATCGGTCAAATCTTGCCGATTAATCGGCGAAAAAAATATTTTTCTAATATAACTTCTCAAAGTATAGCTTCACCAAGAATCTATGATAAACAGTTGTATTAACAGTAAATAAATGTAATTTTCTGGAATAAAATGCAGTACGAAAGGAAACAGAGTAAAAACAAAACAAATATTCCGTCTAAGGCGTAAAACTGATTAGAATATCAAAAGAAAACCGTTTGGCAAATTCCTGAATTTTTCAATTGGAATACGAAAACATAACTATCTCATTTTATTTATAATCAGTCAGATGTTAAAAAAAACTACGATGGATAAATTTATAAACAAGAAATAAATAATTTTCTGCAAGCACAAGTATAACATGTAGTACGAAAGTATAGTGTAGTAAGTTAAAAAAATAATTCAAAGAATGAAGTACAAAATAGCAAAATAATAATAAAATGATAATAATAATAGTCCTCTCAGTTGATACAAATGATTTAGTTATTTAATATTTCTATTTTGAATAAATACAAACATTTTGACAATGGTGCAGCATTTTTCATGTGTCGATACTTTTCTACTTAGCTCTTAATGCTTTTAGATAACCTCTAAGTTTCAAAGAATAAAAGACTTGAAATAAATAGCAACTTATAATTGAAAAATTAATTTAAATTAAAAACACTCCTAAGTGTTCACCACAGCTTCCCTCTATTTTTTAAAAATAATTTTCATGTCTAGGCTCTTAATACAATTTTATTCACAAAAATATGATAATTAGTTCAAAGAAATTTGCTAAAATTTTGAAATTATGTATTTTGAGAAAATTGGAAAAATGGAGAAAAACAAAATTTCTGAAATCGGAACTGCAAAAGAAAGGGGAAAAACAGTGAGGGTGAAATTTATAAAATTAAAAATAATAATCCTAAATATTAATCGGCTCTGCCGATTAATCGGCCGATTATCATTAGCCGATTATTCGGAAATCGGTAATCAACCAAATTGCTTATCGGTGTATCCCTAGTATTAAGTATATTACTTTCACATTTGCAAAGAACGTGCATTTTATCTTTTATTCAGAGCTGCATACACACAAACAACTGAAACAAGTATGATGCATAAACATGTAAGTAATAATATGGTTTAGCCTTTAGTATTAAATATGTTACTTTTATTTTTGTGACAAACGTGAATTTTAGCTTTTGTGGGGGGTTACATACATATATGCATAAACTAATGTAAGCGTATTAAAAAACAGATGGAATTAGGTTTGTTGGGCAGTACAACGTCAGTCAATGACTAATGTTATGAGAAATCAGATGATGGAAAAAAAATAATAAAGATGTAGAACATTAGTTTTTGCATTTATGCACAAACGAGTTAAAATTGGCTTGATTAATTACCTCAAGCAATCTCCCAGTAAAAGTTTTCTTTCATAAGAAGTAGGGATGCACCGATTAATCGGCAGTACCGATTAATCGGCCACTTTGCCGATTATTAATAATCAGTAAAATTTGGGCCGATTAATCGGCTGAAAAATATTTTTTAAATATTATTCTTTAAAGTAGGTATACCTTCAGTATAAAACTGTGATGAATAATTTTATTAACAGTAATAATAATCCTCACAGTTGATGTGAAGTTTATATTATTCTCCTATTTTGAATAAATATGTACACAAAGACAATGTTGCAAAATGTTTCATGAGGCGATAGTTTTCTGATTAGCACAGTGCTTTTAGATAATCTCTCATTTTCACAAAGAATGAAAGTCTTGAATTAAATTGTTACTAATTATACTAAACATTTTAAATTAAAAGTACTCCTAAATTGGAGTGCTAACTACAAACTTCCCCTCCTTTTTTTAAAATTTTTATGTTCAATTAACATGATTAACAGTGTGTTAATGTAATATTATTGACAATTATAAGAAAATTGGTTCAAAAAAATTTGATAAAATATTGAAATTATTTTGTGAAAATTAGCAAAATAGAAAAAAAAATATATTCTCAGAAATGAAGTACTTATTATTTTCAAACTCGGAACCGTATAAGAGAGAAAAAATAGTGATGGCAAAATTGGTAGAAGTAAATCAATCATCCTCATCATTAATCGGCCATTGGCCCAGCCGATTAATCGGCCGATTATCAACAACCGATTAATCGGTAATCGGTAATCGGCCAATTAGCTTATCGGTGCATACCTAATAAGAAGACAATGTTTCAATTTTTTCTTTTCTTTTTTTTTTTTTTGTGAATTTCGCTTCTACTGCGCTTCACATTAACCCTTCACTGCACGGTGTGCCAGATCTGGCACAAACCAAATAAACCCTCATATATTCCTATGATTTTTAAATACAGTTAAACTGAGCTTTGTGCCCCTTCTGGAACATTGCTATAACAGTTTAGTGTGATGTTTATGCACTAGTTAGTTGCACTAGTCTAGGTATTATAGTTCTTGCTTTTTAAAGAAAGAGTGTCTGCATTTCCGTTAGAAGTGTGCTTAGTCATTATTTCCTTTGTTCTAAAAATGTTTAAATACACTTAGTGCAAAGTTTGTTTATACCACTTATGGCACAAAACACATTGTAGATTATTACACTTATCGGTATACAAAGCATATGCTATGTGCTTTGTGCCATATATAGAACAAACAATTAAAACATCATTTTTGGTGCACATTTTTAAGATTATTTTTTTTCTTTATTTTTCCTGAACTCAGGGCTATTTAAAAGGTAACAAATGATTTTTTTTCATTAAAATATAAAAAATCATGCAGTGAAGGGTTAAAAATTTGTCTATTTAGTGTCGTATGTATTTTTTATATTTCTTTGTATTCTTTGGTTTATGTATCGTCTGCGTTATCCATTGTTTTCCGAAATGGCAACGAAAAAATGAATAGAATAGTATGAATACTTTGATTATTTTTTTAAAATCATTTTCAGAGTACTCTGCCTACCTATTAAAAACATTTTCTGTTAACTATTTAATAACTCCGTTTGAAAGGGAACAACAAAATGTGTTCTCGTTGCCTTAATTAATTAAATAAGATATTTAAGTTCCGTTAGCTAGCCGGATAACCCGAAATGGTGGATATTCGAAGGGTGGTTAGCCGGAACTCTTCCGTATTAGTTTTGCCTCAAAGCCAAAAGCGGCCACATAGCATAAAAAGCACGAAAATACTACATGTATTCCAAACAAAAGCAATTCTAACCAATAACTGACTCGTAGAAATATTCTTATATCGGAATGGAAGAAAAGTTGGTTGACGGAAAATGTTTTTCTCACTTTCTTAGATTGAATTTTCGCTTCTCGAGGCTTTTCCAGAAGAAACACGCTCTATTTATTTTTGCTCTTTTTTGTCTCCTCTTTCACCGACCACATGGGTTAGTTCTTTGGCAACGATTAATGAAAGATTTTCAAAGAGTTCGCTTGAATTCCCGGAGTTCGGTTCGGGAGATTTTCTCGGCGAACTATTTTTAGAAATTATGTATTTTAGATGATCAATATATTGAGCTCAATCATTTACTCCGTTTGAGGTTTTTATCGTCTTTAAAATAAAACGCATTCAATAAACATTTTTTTATGAATAATCTTTAACTTAGTTGAAAAAAACTAAAAAATGCGCTTTTAGATGCAATTATAATACATCAACATGTAATATGGATTAGCCTTTAGTATTAATTATAGAATTAAATATATTACTTTAATATTTGCAAAGAACGTGGATTTTGTTTTTTATTCAGAGTTGAAATCAAGCAACTGAACACTTACAATACTCAAACATGTAATATAGTTTAGCCTTTAGTATTAATAATAGTATTAAATACACTGGCGGAAAAAAAATCCCAACACCAAGAAAAAATTACTGTAGATTAATGAAATTGGGGTAATGAAATTGTCTTTAACATGTTTAATTGTTTAAATGTACAAGATCACTGGTTAATTTAAGCTCAAGAAAATGCTGTGCAAATGTGAAATTATGTTACTTTAATAGCCGGTATAACCTCCACAATTTTGAAGGCAAGCCTGCAAGCGTGCATGCATTGTATCATACAGGTGCAAAATGTCACTTAGTGGTATGGAATGCCATGCTTGTTGCACTTGTTGAGTCAATACTAGGACAGTTATTGCTGACTGTGGATGATGCTGGAGTTGCCGTCCAAAGATATCCCATACGTGATCAATTGGAGACAGATCTGGTGATCTTGCAGGTCATGGTAACATGTCAACACTCTGTAGAGCACATTGCGTTACAGCAGCGGTGTGAGGGCGAGCGTTATCCTGTTGGAAAACTCCCCCTTGAATGCTACTCATGAAGGGCTGTACTATAGGTTGAATTACCAGACTGACGACAAATTCGCAGTCAGTGTGTTTGGGATAACCACAAGAGTGCTTCTGCTGTCTTAGGAAATTGCTCCCGAGACCATGACTCCAGGTGTAGATCCCGTGTGTCAAGGTCGAAGACTTCTTGGATGCAGGCGGTGCTCTGTCTTCCTTCTGACCAACATACGACCATCACTGGCACCAAGGCAGAATCTGTTTTCATCAGAAATTACAACAGATCTCCACTCCGACCTCCAGTGAGCTCTGTCTTGACACCACTGCCGTCGCAAACGGCAATGGTTTGCAGTCAATGGAATACCGGCTACAGGCTACCTGGCTCGGAGCTGTCCTTGAAGTAAGCGATTTCGTACCATTCTTTGGGTCACGACGGTACCAACTGCAGCTCGAATGTCAGCCGCAGATGCAGTACGATGCGCCACAGCCGTACGCAGGATTTGGCGATCTTCCTTCTCAGTCGTGCCACGTGGCAGCTCGGAACTCGATCTTCTTGAGGTAGTACCATCCCTTGACCATAGCTTCCAATAATCATGCACGGTGGAAACATTCCCACCAAGTCTTTCTGCAATATCGCGAAATGAAAATCCACCTTCTCGTAGCCAAATTGTACTACCTCGTTTAAACTCGGTGAGCTGTTGATAATGGCTTCTTCGTCTTCTTAAAGGCATTCCTGGCTAACATGAACGCAATGCGTCAAATTTCACGGAAAAATAATACTCACGAGCTTTGCAACACGCTTTTAAAACAAGCCTTATTTGCATGTTCTGAGTGACACCAGCTGCGCCACACTTATGCGCGGAGCGCGAAATTTCAATCGATGTCATCTTTCAGTTGTATAAACACGCCTACCAAATTTCGTTTATCTAGCTCAAGTCTTTCTTGGTGGTGGGATTTTTTTTCCGCCAGTGTATATTACTGTTGTATTTGTAAAGAACGTGGAATTTATCTTTTATTCAGTTACTTCATACATACTAACAAACCCATATGCGAAACTAATAAAATCGTATTAAAAACATTGCGGCGCAAGAAAGTTTTAGAAAGAAACGAAGGTAATTAATTTGTCTTATAGTCTAAGAGCTAGAAACATTTTTCAGACAAAATTTTAAGACGTTTAGTGCGTTAATATATCTTTCCATTTGCTCTTCTAAGCAGAATGCGGAGTGCCTGGCGGCCGAAAGTGGTTGCGTGTTAAACTGCGCACCACATTCTTGCTGGTAAAAATAGTGATTTTATAATATTTTAGGAAAATAAGAAGCTTAAGCCGGTCGTAAGATAGTCATGTAATATATCAATGGAAATCTCTGTTTTTTACCTTTACAATGGTTTTTAAATTTTTATTCTACAAATTGCAAAAGAAGTTTCTGTCATTTACATGTAAAACTTTTTTTTTTTTTTTGTTCGCACTTTTCAAGTTTTTTAACAGCTCTATATTTCGAACAATTTTTAAAGTTGAAATCTAAAAATCTGTGCTGTAATTTATCTTGTCCTATGCTTCATTCACATCAAATTTTTTTTAAATCGGAAAAGGTGCGGTCAAAAAATTTTTCTTTCCTGATTGGATTGATGTGGAATTGCCCTAAAAAATGAGTTAAGAATCACCATTTTTTCCAGTTAAAGTCTGGTGCGCAGTAAAAATATGCAACCACTCTCGGCAGCTTGTTCTTTTGACGTTGCTATCTCTTGCACTATTAGACGGCGATCTAATTGTTACACTTTATACTACTCAAAGAGCGTCAACAGATTTAAAAAGGGTTAACATATCCTCTAGAGACAATTCCTTTTCTTGTTTGAAAGCGCGTGAGGTTAAAACATTTCTTTGCGACCAAACAGCTTTTTCGTGTGCAATTGCGCAAGTTCTACAACTACACTTTTTCCCCATAACTTTCACACACATAACTTTGAATTGCGACCTTTTTTTTTTTTTTTTTTCAAGGAAAAAGAAGAATTTGCGTTCGGAACTGTACGAGAGTTCCATGAATTGGAATGTATCGGAAAAATGACCTGAACCGAAACGAAACTTCCCGATCATACAAAAATAATCTCCATAAATATACAGTCGTGTGGTTTTTGCTGTTAATAATTGTTAGAAAGGTAAAATAACTTGAAATAGGAGAAATTTATTTTTGTCATTCTGGCAGCATGACTATGTAAGTAGAGACCTTTTATATTTCAAACCTGAGAATTATATTTTATATCTGATCGACTTGCATATATCTAAACAATAGGGTACTACATTTTACTTAACTTTTTTTTTTCAATACATCATCAAAAGGAAGAACTCAGTACGATGTCATTGGATACGGCATTGCAGGATGAGTCGAAACATTTGTTCTGTTGTTATAACTCTAAGACATTAAAATTATATAAAAGAGGAACGAAGGAAACTGAAAAATCAAAATGTTCTAAGTTCTTCCAGTCAGGGCAGGGACAAGGATTTATTACTGTAAACTCCTTCGGATGTACAACTAGAGTTTAGAATGCCAGAAAGCTCAAAAAATTAAAAGTTTTGCTGCAGGAGACGTTCTTGTATATACAGGGTGAATTTGAACGAATCTTCCATACGAAAGGGGGTGATAGTAGAGCCAAGGTGGACAATGGAAAAACCCATTCTCGTGTCATTTTCTTAACCGTAACCGAGTTATGGTATATATGAGGAAAATGTGTAAAAAAAAAATCCAAGAAAAAAAGCAATTTATAAAATTTCTATAAAATATAAACACAAAACACGTACATATTTATAAAGAACAGACAAAGTCCTACAAAATGACACTTTTTCTACCACGATGGTCACACTTTACAGCGAGCTATAAGCTTTGAAACATCGGAAACACTCACAATTAAAATGGCGCCAATGTTGTCCATCGAAATTTTCAAAAACAGCCGTATGAGCTACAACCAGTCAAATTTACCAAAAAATGGACAATTTCACTTGCTTTCGGATGATACAACAACAAATCATACTTAGCTTTAAGTTCAGTAGAAATTCACGCTTTTGTTTAAAACAGTATTAAAATCGGCATTCGTCGGAATGGGAAAAACAGAGCAGTGTCAGATTTTTCTCTTCTTAATTTTGTTCCACGTTAGTGTGCTGTTTTCTTTATTCAAGAAAACAAAAGTTTTAAGCAAAATAATAATTGTAACTCTTTGTTGTTAACAAACACAACAAGACATAACAGTAAGTAAAAACAAAAGAAACATTACTTCCACAGGTTTTCTTCATAAAGAAAAATGCAAAATTTAATAAGTTACACTAACAGCAATGAGTACATTCACATATTAGCAATCTCGAAAATTTACAGTAACTGCTGAAATTGGCAGCCCCTACACCTGATTGGTGCCCTTGCCTTTTACGAGAAGAAATTAATATTGCTGTCAATGAAATTTCATTTATCAGTTTTGCTAGTGTTCTACCAAGCTGAATGCGCAAGTCCTACAAACTGATGATTTTTGTGCGGTAAACAGCTTGATAAATAGTAAATTTTATTGGAAAGCAATCAATAGCTCCTCATTTAAAGGTGACTTTTTTAACACGAATGTTCAACCAATGACTAATAAACGTTTCACGAATATTTAAATAATGTGTGTGTAGCAGGCTTGGAGTCAATTACTAAAAAATGTAATCAATCACAATTATGATTACGAGCATGAAAAATTGGAGATTACAATTACTATTACGATTACGATTACTGTCTTCTGCAAAATCATAGTTACAATTACAGCAACGATTAGATTATGTAAAAAATGTAATAGATTACGATTATTATATGCCGATTACGATTTTGATTACACGATTACAGCTTTGGGTGGAATATATATATATATATATATATTTATATTGGATATAGTTAAGCGGAAGGGAAAACAAATCATATGAAATTTGAATCTTCTTTAAAATATCATGCAAAATTGCACAGCAAATAGTTTTTTTTTTTTTATTATGTTCTGTTAAATTAACCATTTATTTATTTCAATAAAAATTTAAGATCACGAAAAATTTAATTGAAAATGTATAAATTGTCTACATGTAATAAATATTGGAATTATAAAATTCTTAAAAATAAAATTCTCGAAGGAAATTTTTGTATAATTCTGAAGTTAAAATTAGCTTTTTTTTTTAACATAAAACATGTTTTAAAAATCTATTTATACACAACATTTTCTTCTTTTATATACTCATTGATTAAAAATAACATGAGCATTAAAATATAAAGCATAAACTAAGATTAAATAATATGCGAAAATATTTTTTAAAAAAAGTAAGATACACGTTTACAACTCAAAATTACGATTATCGAAAGGGAGATTACAATAAAGATTACACAAAGAATACTTGATTAAAATTACGATTACACGATTACGAGTGTCCTATTTCCAAATTATGATTATGATTACGATTACGAAAAAGGTAACCGATTACGTGGATTACGATTACGAAATCGGCGATTACTCCAAGCCGGGAGTGTAGGCAATACTAGATCACCAGCCACAACCGATTGCATCAAAAAGTTTAACAGAAATGCATTTATTTCCTATTAAACTATTCTTCGGAGAACAGGATCAATTTACGTGGAAAATGTTCAAATCTAAAACCAATATCGGGCTTTAAATATGTTAGGAAGAAATGGCGGTATGTTCTGAGTTCGCATGATAGCAAAATACTGTCCTGAAGGAAATCAAAAGTTGGCCATTTCAACCCTAATCTTTTACCGATAGAACAAGCGAAAGAAAAGCAGATTCATTTTTTTTAAAAAAACGAGCATTTTGTTATCTTTGTGTATGACTTTGATTTCTTGTGAAGATATTATTCGCGGTCAATTTGACATGACAACTGAGGAATTGTCTAATGAAACTTACTGAACTTAAATCTTTCGAGCGAAAAAAAAAATCTTCGAATATTGTGGTCAAAAGGTATTTGGAGGGTGGGGGAGGCATGTGATTTTCATATCTGAGAGCAATACTTTTAAAAATTTAAATTTTTCATTCATATGGTTTTGGGGCCAGAAAATATTTTACTTTTCCTGACAGTTTATTTTCAATAGCTTTTTTTTTTTTTGAATTTCCTTTTATTGAATGTCCTGTTTTGAATGCACAGTCACCTAATAATGCACATCGCATACCTGCCGCATGCCTGGATTTCATACTGTCCAATTGGAGGTTGAAAAAAATAACCCGGTAACAAGCGAGATATGCTTTCAAACGATATTTTCTAACAAGCGGGATCGACTTTATCTCAAATATCTGGCCACAAACAACGTAAATCGAGGATAATAAGACATTTTTATAGAAACACATTTTCCGATGTTATTTTTTTAAGCATATTTTTGACAATAACTCAAGTGTAAACAACTGTGTATTTTTTAAGGATAAATGTTTGAAAGGAACAACATACGCGAGTAATTCTTAATTGATTTCTCTCCCAAGCTTCATTTTGCTCCAGCGCAGTGTATTAAGGGCTGCTCATTAATTAACGAGATTAATAACCTTTGTCTAGCTTTGAAACTCAAGTTCAAAAAAGTCACGACTGTTTTACTGATTAAAATTAATTATCTTTCCTTCCAGCAATGCATTATTAATACGCCATCGAACGGAAAGATTAAAAAAAATGTATCGCATAAAAAAGTGTATCGAACAATTGCAAAGTTAAAAATATACGCGATAAATGATTATTCATTTTAGCATTTAATTATACGAAATCGGAGCTTGCAAGATGTGGTTAGAGTATCGAATATAAAAACCAGAAAGAATATGACCTAGTTTATATGCCGGGATATAGGGGAATGCGGAGCAAAGTGAAATAGTTTAGCTTACTTACCTGCTTCACAAGGAACAAACAGGAAATTTGTTTTAAAAATTATTGTACACAAAGATAGAATAATGTATACAACTGAATAGAATAATGTATACAAATTTGTAATACAACTTTTGTTGAAATATTTTTTGATAGGAATCAATTATGTGTCTAAGAACTTAGTTAAAATATTGCTAAATAGGTGACGCTGCAAACTCTGAAAATATTTTACCATTTCACTTTGCCCCGCTGTTTCACTTTGACACACATTCCCCAAATGACGACAGCAAATTATTGACGGCTAAAAACGTCAAAACTCATTTATATTTCATTGAAAAAATATCCGGTTTTATCAAATATTTTTTACAGTTACGTTCTCCCTCAAATGGCTATTTTAAAAATCGATTATCTCTAAACGCTATCAATTTAATCGAAACACCTTCGAAAAACCTAACCGAATAATACCTAAGAGGAATCCGGACCGTGTTTCAACATGATTGCTACATTTTTAGCGGAAAGCAGTCGCCGTAATTGATATTTTCTCTAAGCCGTTTCTTACGTTCAGTTTAGAGAAATCGAAACGAAGCTATCGTATTTACAGCACCCAAAGGGACTGTGAAGCGCTCAGCTGAAAAATAAACACTCTATATACAGGTAAAGCAATTTTCCGCTGTCATTATAGGAAGCATAAAACTTAGAAAGTATACTAATTAAAAGCGGTTGAAACTTTGGGAAGACTTTAACCGTAATGGGGTGTTTTCGAATTTATTTTCGTTTTATTTATACCCACTCAAAGCCCGAATGCGTATCCAAGACATTCTATCTGTTTACTTACGCCAAAACTGTGATACCTATAGCTGCGAGTTCCATGAATTAACTTACAGAAATCATTATATGCCACAAAAGTAAACTGTTAGAATTAGATACTCATATGAAGGGCTAGGGGGAAAAAAGATGAAAGTGACCAAAAAGCGATTTCGAGAAAAACGAAGAACAAAGTTTGATTTCTCGTAACTCCTTGCGTAGTTAACAGAGTTTTCATTCACATTTCGTTCGATTCTCATCTTTTTTCCCCTTGTTGTTCTAATAGATGATATGAATCCTTCATAGCCCCTAGATAGCGCTAATATCTCAAAATTGACGAAAAGGTGACTTTCTTTTTTTTCCCCTGGCCCTTCATATATTAACACACTTTTATTGGTTTCACATGTGGGCTTGTTTGTATCTATGTATGTATGTAACTTCGAATAAAACATAAAAATTCAAGTTGTTTATAAATATAAAAGTAATAGATTTAATACAATTGTTAATACTAAAGGCTATGCTATATTACATTCTGATGTATTCTAAGTGTTTCAGTTGTTTGTGTATGTAACTCTGAATAAAAGATAAAATTAACATTATTTGCTAACAGGGTGCCCACAGGGGGGATAATGGCGCAAGTCGCGCCATCAAAATTTTTGGGGGGGATTTTTTAAAACTAATTTAATTATTTATTAATTTATTTTTTTAATTTAAATTATTTCTTTATTATTATTTATTTATTTATTCATTTTTTTATTTATTATGTGTGCGTGTGTGCGAACTTAAAATGCCTGGAAGGGAAAAAAAGCGAATCAATTCTGCGCATAGTTCAAACTTTAAAAAAATTAATAATATATTTAAAAAATAATATTTATAATATAAAAAAATAAATAAATAATATTTAAAAAATAATCAAATAATATTAAAAAAAATATTTAAAAAATAAATAAATAATATTTAAAAAAATAAATAAAATAAAAAAGGGGTAAAAATTTAAATAAAAAGCACAAGAGGGTTGTGAAAATTTTTTTTTTTGGGGGGGGGGATTTGCGCCATTGAGCTTGGGGGGGATGGGCACCCCTGTTTGCTAATATAAAATTAATATATTTAATACTATTATTAATACTAAAGGCTAAACTATATTACATGCTGATGTATTCTGTTTCAGTTGTTTGTGTATGTAACTCTGAATAAAAGATAAAATTAACGTTCTTTGCTGATATAAAATTAATGTATTTAATATTATTAATAATACTAAAGGCTAAACTATATTACATGTTGATAAGAATATGTTAACTTAGCGTGCATATTCAATAGTTTTGAAATTTTCTTTTTAGTTTGATTAACTCTAAAAGCTTTTTTTTTTTTAGTTTTTTAACTTTTTTATTATTTTTTCCAGTAATGTCAAACGTTATTTGAGGGACTAGAGCAAATTAATGATACAACTAAGCAATGCAAAATTTAACAAAAATTATGTGGCAACAAAATAGTTCAGAAATTTTAGGAGGAGTGGGTTGCATCCTGACCACTCAAAATCATATTGTGAAAAACTGAATAAGTGAAAAAATAAATTAGTTTTCAAAAAATACGACACACACACACACTTTAGCTTTTTATACGGACTTATTGTCCTCTTACTTACGTATAGAACATAAAAACTTAATTCGAACACAAAAAAACTCCATATTAGTACTATCAATATGCATCGAGATATGAAATGTGACTTACACTTCAGACTCGCTATCAATAATAGTGTTTGGGGAAATATGCTAAAGCCGGTGGCATATAGTGGCTTTAGTAGAATAACAAGCGGTTCTTCTGATCAAATTTTCTACACGGGTCTTAAAAACTTTGAATTCGACTGTCTCTTCAAATTTTAATCGCAAATATTTCAATTTTTCGTTTTAGAATTATTTTTCAATGAAGATTTTTTTTCCTAAATATGTTTGGTGATCTGTCCATATGATTAGTTATATTTCGAATTTGTAAGAAAAGCAGTCGAAAACTTTGTACAATTGATGAAGTTAAAAATGCAAGACAACGTGTCTACAAGTACAAATAAAAGGTTAAAAAAGAGTTAGAAAAATCTACTAGATAGCTATTTCGGGGCTATTATGAATGAAGTCCCATTTGGTTCACTTGACTGGTGTCAGTGAACCATCATCTTTTTGCACTGATGATGGGACTTCATTCATAATAGCCCCGAAATAGCTATCTGCTAGAGTTTTCTAACTCTTTTTTAACCTTTTATTTGTACTTGTAGACACGTTGTCTTGCATTTTTAACTTCATATTTCGAATTTTTTGACTAAATCTTTTTTTCACTTCAAACTTTCAACATCTTAACTCTGCACTTCACTTTGAACAAAAATAAATAAAATTCTATCTATCATATTAAAACAAAAACTTCAATCCATTAAAGTAGAAATAAAATTACGATTTAAAAATAACATTTTGCGATAAGAGAATAAAATGCAAAAAGGTTGAAATCCTTAACTCGAAAGGGAAAAAAAATACAGAAAAAAGCATCGGATCTGATTTTTTCAACAGCTGCACTGACTTTAACAAGCGAACAGGAAATAAATTTATATTTGTCTTTCATACACTGACAAGGCATTGAATCTCGAGTTTTCGGCTCTTCTTGTACATTCCATTTTCAACAAATATGTCGCTTTCTTCTGAAAAATAAGACTTTTATTTTCTTTCCCTTGTTACGAAGATTCTCCTTCTGCCTAGAAAGTGCAAAATAATTGGTATCTTAGCAGGGATTAAATGCAGGGAAAAAATATCATTATTCACGGTAAATGAAATGTTGCATTGTTTACGTAATATTTTAAGTTATGATTATTGAATTATACCTGGTTACGCTGGCGTAAAATAACTTATGATTAGTCGGATAAAGCACCATATTAGGTAAATTAAAGAAGATAACTTATTTCTAGAATTTAAAAACAGTTTATTGAGAAATGTTTCATGAAATTGGGTCTATTTTCATATTGCACTTGTTTTAAGCCTGAGTTTATGAAATGTTTTTGTCATACAGACAAAAATAGTCAAATATCATCTATGAAGCTACAATTCTAGCTTAGTTTCCACTTTTCTTCAATGCGGCTTGAATACAGATAGCAGTGGTTCCACGCTCACCGGTTTGGAACTAAAATGTCGGATGAGTCAGCTGCCTTCTTATAGGAGCCTTACCAAAAACAGGCTTTTGGGGAATACATTCGAAGAAATCCAAGCTGTGTAGCATCTGTTACTGCCATTGGTGCATTCACCGTCTGACGTGCTTTCCATTTACTGTTTATCAATTTATTATTGTTTGCAATGTTTTAAAATGAGTTGCATTTTTTGATTAAATTATTTACGCCTTTTTTTTGGTTTTTGAAATGGCAACTTTAAAAGAAATTAGAAAGAAGAGTTGGAATACTTTGAGTATATGTGAATATTGCTGTTTAGAACCGTTCAACTAGTGGATAATATTATTTTACATTTAATGCAAATATGTAAGCATATATCTCGTTTTATTTCTGCTAATTTTTTTTAATTAAAAATTAGAGAATTCAACTTTCTTTACTAAAGAGGAGAAAATAGTGGAATAGAAGACAAAATATTTTTTGTATTATTATATTTCGTTCATAATTTATATTTTACAGGTAAAGTGATCTAAACATTCAGTATTTGAAATACTGTATGTTCAGAAGTGCCTCATCATCTATTTTAGAGCTAGCTAGCAAAAATAAAGCAGTGTTAACCCATTAACGCCTGACATTTTTCCCCCAAAGATATTTTGTATATTGGTTACAAACAGTGTTTAATGGACAGGAAAAATTATAAAAAAATATTATGTAAAAAGAGATTTTTTTTATTAAGGAAAGAAAAATCGTCCCATAAAACTTTCGATAGACCCCAGAGGGTACATACTTTTTTTACTAAATTTTTTTCTGCCTACGATATAATATTTAAAAAGACATTTTATAAGAAGAAATAAAATCAGCAATTAACATAAACTGGGAAGCTGGGAATAACTTTGAAAACTTTGCTTTTTTTCTTGAGATTGTGAACGATGTCATTTTTGATAAAGATCATATTAAAACTGCTACAGAACACACTTTACAATGGTTATGTGCTGCAATCTGTTAATAACGAATTGAAACAATACCAAGGTACTAATTGAACGCTATTATTTGGTTGAAATGCTCATTTTGGGGTAATTCAGACCCTTTTCTGGACCTAGGCATTAATGGGTTAATTCAATAAAAATTGGAACATCGTAAAACATTTTCCTAAATGTTCATCCAATCTTTTAAAAGAATAGGTTTTTGCTTGGTTTGTTTAAAATATGTTTCTATTTTGAGAAGACTGTGAAGAAATTACATACTACACCTGCAAATAAAAAGAAGAACATTTCCGGTAGGTCTCTAAGTTTTACCAAAAAGTATGCTTACTGCCATTACTGGAGTATTTTTAAAGATATTTTGCTTCAAGTTATCATAGTAAAACGTGCAATGTTCTCATGCACACCACCTCTCTCCTATGAAAATGGCAAATCTAGAGCTTAAATTGCACAGGAGCACACAAAATATGAACTCCTGCCCCCTCTCTTCAGATTCACACAAGTTTTTACATTTAATACTAAATTCTGGTATTTTACGTGTCAAAATAAGATGCGTTGACGATAGGGTACTGCAGGTAGGAATTTGAGCCCCTTACCCAACAGGAAATGTCACTTAAAAGTATTTCCAAACATTATTCATGAAACGTTTTACACTGCAAAAAATAATCTGTTATTTTTTACAGTATGATAATGACAGCAGAGATTCCAATTTAAAACTAAAATGTACAGTAACAAACTGAAAAGATTGCAATTTTAAAGTTTCTTACTGTAAAGTTAGAAAATTTATAGTTTATTGCCGTAAAATTTACTGTCTGTTTGCGTATTGTGCGCCTGGCAGCCAGGAACGCTTCCATTTGAAAAAGGGGAGATAGGTTTAGGATGCGCACTTTCCGATGCCTTCAGTTTTTGTTTGCTTGCTACTTCCTCGTTGCATTTCCCCCTATTTCGAGAAAGTCTGAACAGACTTGGCGCGTGCGCAGATTCGACGGAGTGCTCGCGAAAAGATGTTAGACAGTAGCTGTATTTTTCTGTAAAAAGAACAGTGTAATGCTGGCAGCAGAGGGTTTTAGTTTAAAACTGCAAAATGCACGGTAATAAACAGTAAAATCAGCAATCTTACAGTTTATTACTGTAAAATTAAATTTTTTTACAATTTATATACTATAAAATTAGCTTTATTATACTGTAAAAACAATATTCATTTTTTACAATGTAGCTAAGAGTAAATGCGATCTTAAAAACAAATAAAACGATTCAAGCAGTACACTTTGTAGCGTAGGACCTTGATGGGAACTGATGGCGATTAGCTTTTCTGGTCAATGAGGCTGACTTATCCGACATTTTGGTTCCAAGACATTCTTGGATCCAGCCTTGTTACAGGTTTTTGAAACACATTAATATTATACCTGGTTGCTCTGGAATAAAATAACTTATGATTAGTTGGATAAAGCACCCTGTTAGGTAAATTGAAAAAAATAACTTAGTTCTAGAATTTAAAAACAGTTTATTGAGAAATGTTTCATGAAATTGGGTCTATTTTCATATTGCACTTGTTTTAAGCCTGAGTTTATGAAATGTTTTTGTCATACAGACAAAAATAGTCAAATATCATCTATGAAGCTACAATTCTAGCTTAGTTTCCACTTTTCTTCAATGAGACTTGAATACAGATAGCAGTGGTTCTACGCTCACCGTTTCGGAACCAAAATGTCGGATGAGTCAGCTCCCCTCTTATAGGAGCCTTACTTCAAGGGAGACAAACCTGTTAAGGGCTTAAGATCCGTTCGTTATTTATTTGTCTTTTTTTTTTTTTTTTTTTTGCCTTAAAAAATTGGCTAGGATTTAAAGAATTTTCCTAGCTAACTTGGATAGTGCCATACAAAGCAAAAATGAATGAAATCATTTGAAAGATGGTATGAAGATGTCTCTCTGCATAAAATGTACGGATTTGCTTTAAGCGCCGATATTTTAAAGATGGAATTTTTCTGTTATAGTTTTGTTTTAAATTTCAAGATATTGGGAGGGAAAATCTGGAAGGGAGTTTAATGACGCCCACAGCATACTAGTTCCCCATGCGTTATCAGATAGATAAACTTAATTGTGAACATCTATATCGAGCACTCTATATATTTGCTCCAAACTGGTAAGGACGCCAATACTTCACTGCGAAAAATGAACTGTTGTATTTACATTATAATACTGGCAGCCGAGGTTTCAATTTAAAACTGTAAAATGCATAGTAAGAAACTGTTTAACTAGCAACTTTATAGTTTCTTACTGTAAAGTTAGAAATTTTACAGTTTGTTGCCGTAAAATGTAGCTGTATTAAACTGTAAAAACAGCAGTGTAATGCTGGCAGTAGAGGTTCCAGTTTAAAACTGTAAAATCCATTGTAATAAACTAAAATTAGCAATTTTACAGTATAGTACTGTAAAATTCGGAATTTTTACAGTTTATTCGCATAAAATTAGCTGGATTATACTGTAAAAACTACATTCTTTTTTAGTGAGCTAAAAAACCCATGTAATGCTTAAAAAAACTTAGAATATTGTTTATCATTGGTTCTTCTGACCGTCAAAAAAAGATCTAATTATCATACATAGTTATCATGCATGGGTATATCATTTTTCTAAAACTGTTTTTTGCAAGTTAAATAGTCCTTCTTCTTGAGAAAACCAGTTTGAGACACAATTTGGACATCAGAGTTTATTTATTGACAGCTATTTTCAGACAAATCAGTCAAGCAACGATCCAGCATGGGTAGCCACAGAAAGAGTGATTTTTTTTTTTCTTTGCGAACTTATTTTTCAGAAAATTAAATTATTTTAAAATGATT